>CAOLHI010003606.1:0-217732 GCA_948474755.1 Ctenosaura bakeri | reverse complement strand
CTTCTCTGATCAGGGCTATTGCCCATTTTTGGTATAGTTAATTCATAATGGATAAATTCTCTAAGTTATTCCATCTTTCTACTATTTCTAGCCTCACTGAACATAACATAAGTGATATGAGATATTTATTTGGTAAATCGATCTTCTTCTTTCAAAATATAGAAATCATTCGTAATGCCCCTCTAAACTAGACTCAGGGGCATATCTAGTTTAATAGCACCTAGGGCAAGCATGAAATTGCACCCTACCTTCTTACCCCTACCCCCAACCCTACATGCACAGCTGTTTAGAGCAAACCCAGCATTGGTGCCCTGGGGTACAGGCCTACTTGCCCCACCCTAGATATGCCTCTGACTCCCCCCCCCCCTATTTGGCTTGTTTACTGACTCAGTTGTATCTTAGGACATGTTAGCCATATGTGTGTCCAATAATCCCCTACTAGATGGAATTAAGACTGAGGCTTGAATCCTACTGATGTCAGCATACATATGTACTCTCTCATTTCTTTTATGCGGAGACATACATTAGCTCCTCCTGCAACTCTTCCTACCACCCCACATGACTAATGTAATGGACACGTAGGTGTTTGTTCAGCTATTCAGTACTTGGGGCAAAATACCTTAAGTGGATTGGGAAATGTATAGGGTGCCCAAGCAGCATCTGACTGCACCTGGGTGAAAGAGAGCCCATGTCTCTCCCCTATCTTCAGAGTACTTACTGGACATCATGCAAGGTGGCAGTTGGTGTCTTATCAAAACTGCAGGTGCAGCTGGTTGCTACCCAGATACTCCTCACATCTTCCTCTAGTCACTAAATGGTTCAGGAAATGTATGACTGCCTTTTTTCAAGGAGATCTCTGTACTCAGGAAAGAGAAGCCAGAGCAGAACCATGGTAGGTGGAGCATTACACTTGGTCCCGTGTGATATAGCATTTCCAGATGCTTCCTACTTGTGCCTCCCAGAAGCAATCAGACATGCAGGAAATGAACTGGCAAAGATCTTTCTCCTTCCTGTGTAGAAAAAAGAAAGGTAGAAAAAGGTTCTGATTTGGGGGAGGGGAGTCACACCACAGCCATATTAAGGAAAAAAGGAGAAAGGCTCTGTTGCTTGATCTCTTACTATCCAGAAGACACAGGAAAAGAGCTACTGAGGGAATGTTAAATACTGGGTGAATTGGGTGGTCTGAGAAGTTCAAAACAGGAAAATCTTGGAGCAATGTACATCTGGCTGGATCTCTACCAAATAATAACCGTTGCTAATTGTGGAGAACTGTGGAGTCATGCTTCCCTGTTCTGCTTTCTGGTTTGTGGCTTTCTGTCTGTGTTGACTTTTCCCTTAATCTATTGATGCCTAGGGTTTTTGTCTAGGATCTGGGAGAAGCTGTGTCACTGTGTCTCTTGCACAGTAATACATGGCTGTGTCATCTTCTTTTAGATTATTCATTTGCAGATAGAAATTGGTGCTGTCCTTAGAGGCCGTGAATCGCCCTTGGATTGCAGAAGAATAATAGCTTTGTCCAGAAGAAGTGCCATAATAATGTACAAGCCATTCCAGTCCTCTGCCTGGTTTCTGTCTCACCCAATCCATCCAGGTGCTACTAAGAGTGAACCCACTTGTGGCACAGGTCAACTTATGGGATTCTCCAGGTTTCTTCAACACTGAATCTGACTGAGTCAGCACCACTTGGGAGAAGACACCTGGTAAAATAGAAAAAGGCTTCGATCAGGAGAAACATCGACAACAAAACCCAATTAATTGTTATTGTATGAGCTCCAAATTTAGTATTTGGAGAATGAATCTTAAATCGAGCCTACCTGAGCAGGAGGCACCCAGTGCAATGAATATTGGCAGGAAGGGTGGCATGGTGCTGGAATAGGCTTGACAGTGTCTCCTCTGCTAGAAGTCTACGCAAGGTGGGAAACTTTAAGGGTTCAAGTCAGAGGTGAACGTGACCTTCATTTTGCATAAATTCATCAATAAAAAAGGAAGGTCAGTATGAATAGCCAATGAGAAACCTTGAGAATCCAGAATCTTTCTCACCTTTCTGCCAAGAGGAGGAGTTACAATTTGCCTGTGAGCTGTGACAGCTCAGTGACACACATTATCCTGTGCTGTTTGTTTCACAGTTTCATTTATACATTTTAACTATTTATGCTGTTAAAAAAAGTGTTTTTCTCCACTGTGATTGATATGTTTTGGCCTTTTAGCAGCATAAACCTTTGCATAATTCATTTTCACATGAGTCTCAGGAATTTCAAGTGACTTCACCTTGCTGTTCAAGAGGATGGCCATTTCTGCATGGCGTCATGGTCTTGTGATAGGGATGCAATGGCAGGAATTCACGGGTCATGTTTTTGCATCATGTCATCATGGTCCCCCAGCCAGCATGTCCCCATGTATTCTGATCACATTATATTCACTTAATGGAAGAAATCTGTTAAGCGCCAGTGATCATGCCATGCTCACATCACCCCTGGCCATACGGAAGGAGCCAAAACACAATCACACACTTTCTTCACCAGCACATCATTGGAAATTGGCTGGCTGCACTGTGGAAAGCAAGCACATTTTGCTCGCATTCCCTTCCACAGGAAGCCAGCTGGATGCAGAGGGGAATGTTCTGGTTGCACTCCCTTCCTGGCAAAGGTGCTGTCAGTATTGCAACAGGACGTTGACGAGACCTGGTCAGGTGTAGAAATGGCCTTTATTTTCGCCACATGTTTTCTGTTTGTTTTTTGCATTCTAAGGACGTGTTGTGAAAAAATGTACAAAGCAGATGCACAAAGAGAGAGCAGTATTAATACTAAAAAAAGAAGCCTTGACAATCCAAAAATGTAGCTTTTCTTCAGGGAGGAGAAGCTATATTTTGACTGTCAACTGTGTGTTGCAAAACTTCAATCACCCTGTCTGAAATCATCTTCAGGTAATATTCAGTGCCCCATCCATTCACTTGCCATGATACTATGGAGAATGCTTATTCTTCATACTCTGAAGGATGTTCCTTCATCTACTGTGGTCTGTGTGATAACTCTTCAAGCATCTTTGAACCTGTATTTGGTAAACAGTTTGTTATAAATAATCATTATTATTATTTTGATCAAATATGGGTTAATTATTGAAAATAATTCTGATCAGAGTTTAGGGTCTGTGCTTCAGTTCCATCTAGGAACATGTCTCTCCTCCTTTTTTTAAATTATTTTTATTATTTATTTGTATCCTGCCTCTCCATATGGATCGAGGCAGCGAACAACTTACAAATAGCATGTATTTTGTATACATGCCCCCAACAAGCTGGGTACTCATTTTACCAACCTGCGGAAGGATAGAAGGCTGGGTCAAACTTGGAGCACAGCAGGATCAAACTCACAACCTTGTGGCTTGCAGTACTGGCATTTAACCACTGCTCCACCAGGTGCATATTTCATCTGAACTGGGTATTTAAGCTCTTTTAAGTGTACATACCGATTGGATAGATGAAAACTAACGTGCTTCAGGTTAAAGTAAAAGTGATGAACCATACGTTAACAACAGAAGAGTCTTAGCATCTTCTCAATAGTGGGGACAAATCTGAGTGCGAATTCAAATAAACAATCTAGTGACTGTGTTCACTCTGCAGGGTAGAATGAAAGATAACATGCATTGACTTCAGGGAGGGTTGTAAGAAAATCTCCTGAAGGTCATGAAGCAGTTTTCAAGCGTTACGGCCACAAGGGATGGTCACACAAACAGCTGAAAGCACAGAAGAATACACACGACTGACAGTTTCATTCCCTTCGTGATGAAAGGAATTTTCATAAATAGTGGGCTTAAGTGTGCTTGGTAAATATCTTCATAAATATCCTTCAAAATGGACATAGAATTATGTATGAATTATTTAAAAAAGATCGTGATGGGGAGGGAATTCAGGAAAAGGGATTAGTGTATAAGGACTTAGATATAAGATATTTATTATGGGGAAAATTTACCAAATAATGTTAAAATTAGAAACTGAATGGGTAATAATTAAGGACCACATGATTAAATGGTCAAGAGATCTTGGTTATTCTATTGAATTAGTTGAATGGAGAAAAGTGTGGAACACTAACATAAAATTTACAAGAAGTGCCAATTTGAGGGAGAACTTTTATAAAATGTTATTCCGTTGGTATATTACACCGCAAAGAATTGCAAAGATGTATTATAACTGTTCCAACAGATGTTGGAAATGTAGAAAAGAATTAGGAACATTATATCATATTTGGTGGGAGTGTCGGTGGGCAAAGGAATATTGGGAACAAATTCATCATGTAATTAAAAGTATATTGGAGGTAGATTTGAAATTTAGCCCAGAGTTATATCTTTTGAATATGTTTGTGGCAGGTAATTTAAAATATCAAACACAATATAATAGAATTCTGTTATATATGGTGACGGCCGCAAGAATGGTGTATGCTCAAAATTGGAAGAGGCAAGAGATACCAACTCAGGATCAATGGATATTGAAATTATATGAGTTGTATCAAATGGACTTGTTGACTGCTTTAATGGATGAAAAGATTGATAAGGATAAAGTTGAAAAACAATGGTCTATAGTGACCCAAATGTGGTCAAGGGAATGGAAAGGGGTTTATATAGGATGAGATAAGTTATATAAGTTATGTTGAGATATGTGTATGTGTATATATATATATATATATAATATTGAGATAACTTATAAGTTATATTTTGTTATTGTGGTTGCTTTAGCTGTTGGATCTGTCAGTTTAATATTTTGTGTTTGTATTTTCTGTTTTATAAAAATAAAGGGAGAAAAACAAACAAAAAACAAAAAACAAAAACAAAATGGAACTGAGAAGTTTTCCAACATTTGTATTCACCTAAGGTAATGTTACAACATACAGACACCTGTTTGTGCACTGAGAGTCAATGAAGTGACAGAGGCAGCACAGTGCAAGTCTTTATTTTCTTTAAGTTTATTGAAATCACCTTTCCTACAGTCTAGAATGTGTGTCCGACTATGCTTGCATTCCCCATTCCACTGTATTACAAACTCCAGAAAAACATGGTCATCTCCACCTAAGGATCCCACCACTTCCAACACATTAACCTGTTCAACACTGTTGGTTATCATCAGATCTAAAATTGTTCATTCCCTTGTTGCCTCCTCCAACTTCTGGACAATCAAATTGTCTTCAAGGAAGGTAAGGAATTTTTTAGATCTCATATTCTTTACAAAATTTGAATTCCAACAAATATCAGGATAGTTGAAACCATCCATTGGTCATCTTTCCTTGCTGAATGAATGTTTGGTCATCTGCTCCAGGAACACATCATCCAAGTCCTCAATCTGCCTTTGGGATCTGTAGTAGACACCCCTATAATGACATCACTGTTGTTTCTCTCCCCCCTTAATTTTTACCTGGATGCTTTCGGCATAGCTTCCAGGATTTAAATCACGGATCCCTTCACAGGTATAAACATCCCTGACACATAATGCGGCTCCTCCTCCTTTCCTGTTTTGTCTCTTTCTCTCAAATAGGTTATCCCCCTTTATTACTAGTTTCCAATCATGAAACTCAACCTAGCAGATTTCCATGATGCTTATCATATTTGCTTTTCTGTCTTAAGAGTTCAAGTTCATCTTGCTTGTTTCCCATGCTCTGTGCATTAGTGCGGAGACATTTAAGCCCATGGGTCTTTCCCCTTAGTTGCTTGTTTTTGGTTTTTGTTTCCTCCCTGTGAAGTTCTTGTACTATGTACTCAGCTCTCTCTGTAACATTTGGTCCATCATCTCCAGCACTTGAGAATTCTTGCCCTCAAGAATACTATTTCCTTCTTCCATATATCTAACTTAAAGGTCCCCTGATCAGGTTTTTGAGACTGTTGGCAAAAATATTCCTACCAATTGTTGCATGGTGCAACATATCACTTGTCAGAGGCCATTGTCATGGAACTGCAGAATATGGTCCAAAAAGCCAAATTATTCCTAGTGGCAGTCTCTGCAGAACCATTTGTGCACCTCCACTATACTTCTTTCTCTTCCTGGGCAATGCCATTCAACTAGGAGGAGAGGCAGCTTCCTACCCAGAGTCCCGTAATCCCTGTGATATCTTGATGGCTTTATTTTGAAGAGACACTGCTTTTCATTTGGACCAAAAGTAAGGGGTAACATTCAGTGGGCTTGATAAGTCCTGTCAGTCCCTCTGTAATGTCACAGATTGTTCCCCTAGGGAGACAGCACACCTCTTGAGTCATTGTGTCAGGTCCGCAAACCACTACTTCTCTTCCCCTCAGCAGGTAGGCTCATGTATTGTGAAAAGAAGGTTTTTTGTTCAGCTACTGATTCACTTTCCTCACTGTGTCTGTAGCACAGTAATACACAGCCGTGTCCTCTGGTTTCACGCTGTTCATTTGTAAAAATAGCAGACTGTTTGAATTGTCCCTGGAGATGATGAAACGCCCTTTGACTGCATCAGAGTAGAAAATATCAGATGCAGTTGTTGGATGCATACGTGCAACCCATTCCAGGCCCTTTCCTGGAGCTTGTCTCACCCAGCTCATGTAATAGCTGGTGAAGGTGAACCCAGAGGCCTTGCAGGAGAGCCGGAGGGACTCGCCTGGTTTTTCACACCCCCTCCAGATTCTTCCAACAGGATTGCTGACTGGACTCCTGGAAGAAAGGAACTAAAATTATACTTCAGTCCAATAAAAAAGTAAAACATACTAGTTCACTTTCTTTGAAAAGGAGGAAAATACCTTTGGAAACTGCTAAAAAGAAAATGAGCTGGAGCCAAAAAATCATCTCCTCTTCTTTCACCTTGAGAGAGATTTACCAGAAAGGAGTCTCAGGACCTGCAGAGTTGGGTTTTTGGACATAACCTAGAAGGGAGATTATATGCTAGATTTGAACCGGATGCTGTCTATGTATTTGCATATTCCTCAACTTAAAAGTGCAAAAGCTGCTTTATGCCATGCCCACACTACCCTTTGTGGAAATGTGAAATTGTCCTTTGAAGGAGAAATTGGGCAGAAAGAAAGAGATGGAATTAGGGACGCCAAGTGTCCCTTATTTTAAGGGTTGCTCCTTATTTGGGTACCAGAAAGCTTATTCTGATGGGTCTGTAAGGTTCCTTTTCTAATAAGGGATGCCCCCTCCCCATTTGATGGTTGAAAATCTTATAGATGGGATATCCTAATATCCTGTATTTTGGTGTACGGATCCTTCATCAAGATAGAAATGTGTGGATCTGATAATAAAGAAATGTGAATAATGAGCAATATTCCATATCATCTACTTTCTTAAGAATACCTAGTAGCATCTACTGACTCTCGTCCATAATACTTGTGGGAATGCCCTTTGCCCTTACTCCAGTCACCAAGAGAATAGACTTCATTCTCCACTTGTAGCTGATGTCCATTAAAGCAAGTTTCTTTTTTAGAGAGAAGGCAATAATGTCACAATCATTCATGGGAATTATGTCTCTATCGTGACATTATAGCAATTGTGGAAACAGACCAGTTAGAATGACAACAACAGCAACAACAATGTGTGTGTGTGTGTGTGTGTATGATTGATTGATTTGGCCACTTAAGAGTTTCTTTAATTTTATTGGGAAATTTTAAGAAGCCAGTTAGCTGATATGTGGACTTACTTGCTGTAGTATTTGGTGCAGTACACAGTTTCTATTGAAACAGGAAACTTCTTTTACTTGTGTTAGTTATCGAAAACATATCTTCATTCAAGTGCTGCTTGCCTTCCTTTTTTTTTCCATTATAATTTTTATTAAGTATAGTATATAACATGATTACATTTACGGATAGTGTATGTGTTATCGTTGCAGAAGGAAGGGAAAGGAAAACAATAACTAAAGTTCTTTAGATATGGACATTTGTGTTATTTCCTCACAAATTTTACTGAATTTATATCCTTGTTTCCTTACTTTCCCATTGTTAATTCTTCTATGTATTACTTTAACAAATAATAATAATAAAAAAGAATGTGGTATATTAACTTCCTTCTCACCTTTCACTGAAAGAAGTGCTTTAGAATCTTTTCTGTCAACTTCCTATCCTAAAAAAGACTGGCTCTTGATCTCTCTGCACACTTCTCCCTTGTTCCTTATTTTTTCTCCTTTAGACAGCCTAGTATTATATTGTTTCCAATATTATTCAAATATAAACTTATCTTTCAAAAAATCAACAACGAGTCTAGGGAGATCGCTAATCAATAACTGACTTTCCCCATATTTGTTTGAGGAACTCTGTAACCAGTAAACATTACTTCATTACCTTATCAGATTTCTCTTCTATTTTATGTGAGAGAAGATCTTTTACATTCATTTCAATCGTTTTTATTAAAAATAGTTCATGAGCCAAAACTTTGCTCATTTTCCAAAATCTGGCTAACAATATCCTTGCTGCCGTAATTAAGTACAATAAATTCTTAAAAGTTTCCTTGTATGTGGGGATTCTATTTCTTGAACCATATTCAATAAAAACAAATCGGGTATTAATGGAATTTGACTTTTTAACATCTTATTTATTGAGTCATGTATCTAAACCCCAAATTTTTTAATCTTAGGGCAACTCCACCACATGTGGTAGAATGTACCTATTTTTCCATGACACTTCCAACTCTTGTTGTTGTGTGTTTTGTCCGTGTAAGATGCCACTTATGAAATATTTTTTAATACCTTGAGATGCTATAAACTTTTAGGTTATTTTCCAAGAAGCCTCTCTCTGCACCAGCTGTGTCTCATGTCCAAATGTCATCACCCATGTTGCCATGGTATCTTTTACTACTACCTCTTCTAGATTATAGTTCAGAAGTAGTCTGTATAAATTTACAGGAAAACCGGAGGGACTCTCCTGGCTTATTCCTGCCCTCTCCAGATTCTTTCACCTGGACTGCTGACTGGTCATCTGAAATAAAAGAACTAAAATTGTATTTCAGACCAATAAAAAAAGTAAAATGTACTAGTCCCCTTTCTTTGAAAAAGGAAAAAATAACTTTCAAAATTACTAAGGAGAAAATGAGCTGAAGCCCAAAAAATAATCTCCTCTTTTTTCACTTTGAGAAAGATGAACCAGAAAGTAGTTGCAAGACCTGCAGAGATGGGTTTTTGGACATAATCTAGCAGGACGTTTATACACTCATTTTGAACTGGATGCTTTCATATATTTGCATACTCCTCAGAATAAAAATGCAATGGCTACTTCTCCAACCCCCAGACTACCATTTTGGAAATGTCACATTTTACTTTGAAGGGAATATAGGGCAGGAAAGATGAGCTGAAGATTTGAATGCTAGATGTCCCATATTGTAAGGGATGCCTCACATTTGAGGGACAGAAAATTTGTCTTCATGGGTCTGGGAGATGACCTTTTTATAAAGGATGCTTCCCTCCTCATTTGGGGGTTGGACAGCTTTTCCTTCATGTGGACTGAATATCCCCAAATTGTGTATGTTGGGGTGTGGACACTTCATTAAGAAATGTGTATGTCAGGTAATATATGAACGTACATAATGAACTGTATTCCATATTATTTACTTTTTTAATATACTTAGCAGCATCTACTGGCCCAACCTTCTCCCCAAGCCTTATGGAAGTGTAATTCACCTTTCTGTCGCCAGTAGCATGGATGCTGTTTTCCTTTTGCAGCTGATGACTGTTAAAGCAGAGTTTTTTGGGAGGGTGGGGATGTTGTGTTCATGGCAGTTATGTCATGATCATGACTTTGTACTGATTTGGCAGTTACAGTGATAACAAAAACAACAATGTGTGTTTGTGTATGTATGTAATTTGGCCACTGAAGAGTTTCTTGAATTTCATGGGGAAATTTTAAGAAGTCAGTTATCAGATGTGTGGACATACTTGTAGTAATATTTGATGTAGTACACAGTTTCTATTGAAGCAGGAAACTTTTCCTATCTGCCTTAGTTACTGAAAATGTATCTGCACCCAAGTCCTTTTTGCTTTCCTTTTAAGTTTGTGTGTGACATGTATGAATGTATGACTTCTGTAAGTCACAATTTATCCATGCTTATATATGTTTACTATATGTTTTGTCTCAAACTGTTCTTCCCATACTAAGCCCAAAAGTGATTGATTGTTGTTTAGCTGAAACAGAAGAGGCCTAACAGTGCACTTTGCACTGCATAATCATTTATTAATTCATGAGGTAGAAATAAAAGCATCTCTGTGCTACCTCTGGGGAAGTGTTTCCTCTGTAGCATGGAATGGAGCATGATTGTACCGAAGAAATAATGGGAGATCTCTTGGGGGATGTTAATCATTCATGGACAGATGTTGATTCAGGAAAACATGTAGCAGAAACAGCTGCCCACAGAGTTGTGCACACAGGAAAGCACATGTGCATCAACATTACTACAGTTCCTTTTCAATTGTGGCCCTTCTAGAAATGTTTTTCCAGTCTCTGCTGCCCTCTTTTGGAAAGCTGGAGGGAGACAGCATCCTGCTCTTTCCTTGAAGTGGAAGTGTGCTGTTCAAAAAGTGGTCCAGCAAATTCATACTTTAGGTGCATGTGTAAAGCATTTTTGAAAACAAAGAGAGAGTGTGAGAGAGAGATAAATAGAGAGAGCTACTGGGATTTTCCATCTCTCTATTCTTTCTCTGTTGTAAACAGTAGTTTATGGATTACATGCAACATTAACATATGGAGACCTTCATCTGCAGCTAGATGTCAACATTCTAATTAAAAGCAGTTCCTCAAGCAGAGCATCTGTAGTTCATCCTGTTTGCCAAACACCATGATTCTAGTCCATTTACCTCTTTTACATCTTTTTCCAGCTCTCTGTCAATGAGCATCTTTTCTCAAGAATCCAACTTTCATGAAATCAAAGTTGTGATAGCACTATGGTGTTTGATTTATATGTTTATTTTCTTCCCCCTTTGGCAGTGTTGTAAATGTGTGGCTGTGTCAAAAACACATGCACAATGCTGATTCAATCTTTTTGTCATCAGTATCACATGAGTTCAATGTTAGGTTTGTTTCTGCATTACACCAGCTGGATGGGCACCTTTCAGGAGAGCTTTAGTAGCGTACTCCTGCATGGCATGGGGCTGAACTACATGGCCCTTTCCAACTCTATCATTCTATGATTCTGTGGTACTGGCTCAAGATGATGGGAATTGTAGCCAAAAGAGATTGTCAGGTTACACACAGGCTAGAATATTGGGTGCTTCTTAGAAACACAGAATCCTAGAGTTGGAGAGGAACATAAGGCCCTTTAGTCCTGCCATCCAAGAAAACAAATTGACCTCCCCAAAGATGGTCATGCAACCACTGTTTAACAACCTCCAAAGAAGGAGACATTATCACTGTCTCAGACAGTGTTTGCCACTGTCAAACAGCTCTTATAGTTGAGAAGATCTGCTTCAGTCAAACACTCTGTTCATTGTCCTTCCAAATGGTATATTTTGTATATTGCCTAAAGATTGCAGCTAGAAATTAAATATTCTTGGAGGGTTTCCTCTTTTGTACACTACCCCAATTGATTTGTCTCACTGTGTTTTCTCTAACACAGAAATACACAGCTGAGTCATCAGCTCTCAGAGAGCTCAGCTGCAAAGAGAACTCATTCTTGGAGGTGTCTGAAGAAATGACAGTCCGGCTTTTCAGAGAAGAAGCATACCATTTGCCCCCTGTGTTGACGTTTATGGCTGAAACCCATTCAAGTCCTTTCCCAGGTGGTTGGCGGATCCAATGCCAAGCATAAGAAGAAGAAGTGGAGATGGAGAAACCTGTCACTTTACATACTAGGTTGAGAGTCTCCCCAGGTCACACCACTCCTGGCCCTGATGATACGAGCTGGATGTCTGAGAAAGCCACTTGGAAAAAAGAAAGAAAACATTGCATAGAGTGTCAAAACATCATGTGACCAATGTGTCATCTAAGCATATATTTCTTCATTTTCCCCCAAACAATATGCTTACCTCTTGGAAGAGCCACAACAGAAAGCAAGAACATAAATAATTTCATCATGTTCAGAAAGAGATATTGGAGATGGCTGGAAGAGAGGAGGCTTTGATGATACACAGAGAGAATTGGGATCTTTCATGTGATGGGATTTCTTTTTAAAGACTGTCACCTCCTTCAGTTGATCCTACAGGGATTTGCATAGGTCCCTCCTCCAGTGACCCATGTAATATAAAGGATCTGCTAAAATCTGCAGGGTGTTGCCAGGATTTGTTCATAGCTTCTTTGTGTTTTGCATGTTTGTCTGACATGTTGAAAAGGTTTCCTGGTGACAGCTCTAAGTCAAACGGTTCATTGTTACCAAGCATTTTAAGGTAATAGATCTGTCTCTTCAGATCAGATCAGTGTTGAGTCAAGTCCTTGTTTGATTTAGCTCAAAACTATCAGCTCTCTTTGTCAGATACAGCTCTCCAAGAATTAAGGCAAGATTTTTTCCTTGCATCTCTTGGAGAACCCTTTTCTTCTTTGTTGGTCTTTCATTCCAATACCAGCTGGGCCTAAACCTGAAATCAAATAAGGCTGACACGTTCAGGATATGGGGATGGGAAGCAAACAAACAAACAAATATGGTCTTCTATTGCTCTTACTTTGAGGTTAATACCCATCACTCCCCCCCCTTTTTTTTTTCCTGGAACAACCACTAAACTCTTATCTAATACTCTGGGCTACCACCTTCTGTCTTTCTCTTACATGCTGCAACACAAACCTTTCTTTCTTTTTTTTTTTTTAATTTTATTAAACTATAACACAAAAACAAACGAAAAATAAAACACCATGTGTTATACATAATGGTGAATTAAAAAGCAAACAAACAAACAAAACAAAACAAAAAAATTTTTTCCTTCTTTTAAACAATGCAAACTTATATTATTGTTTTTCCCTTCCCCTAAAATCATAAACTTGTTCAGCTTGTTCCTTTCATACAACTTATACATTTTTGTTACGTATCTTCAATTCTTATTTTCATTATATTCATTTTTATTATTATTCTTTCACTCTTAATTCAATATTTTTCACTCCCATTTAATCTCTTACTATTATTAATTATAAACTTATTACTTAATATCTCTAAATATAACCTCTCTCTAAAACCAATTACCTTTTAACTTCCCCCCCTTTTAAACATTGAACATCACATATCAAATTACATCTATTAATCACAAGTTTAACACACACAGATAATAAACAATATAAAAATACAAAATAAAAGATAAAAGTAATAATAAAAAAAAACCCACCCCCCAGAGCCAACTTTTTATTTAATCCACTTTCCAAAATTGCCATTCTTCTTTTAACAGGGTAGCATTACCATCTCTTTTCAAAACTTTTTCTAAAAATATTTTCCAAATTTCTTCAAAATCATTTGTTTTTACCAAACCTTTCATAAACCTAATTCTACATGTTAGTTTATCATTAATTGCAATTTTCCACACTTCTTTATACCATTCTTCTATTTGAAATTTTTCATTTGTCTTCCATTTTTTTGCTATTATTAATCTCGCTGCAGTTAACAAATTTGTTATTAATTCTTTCTTTGCCTGAGTACACTCTACCTTATTATATATGGACAACAACGCTATATTTGGACATACTGGTATTTCTCATCCTATAATCTCTTTTATCTCTTTAAAAACCTTTTGCCAAAATTCCTTTATCTTGTTGCAATTCCACCACATATGCATATATGTACCAATTTCTTGACATCCTCTCCAACACAATCTTGAATATTTCTCATCTATTTGATTTAATTTCACTGGAGTCAGGTACCATTTCCAAACTATTTTAAAATAATTCTCTTTTATTCTTATTGATAATTTTTTTAAATGGCGTTGTTCCCAAATTTTTCTCCATTCTTGAATCTATAGTTTGTACTGTCCTTCCTCCCAATTTTTTTCTAAGATAATCCTTTTTTGTTCTTTTGCAAATATTTTAATATTTCACTTATACTACCTTTTAATATTTCATTTTCTTGCATATTTTCTCTTTGAATAATAATTTGTTCAAATTTAGTATATTCTTTAAAATCCTTAAAAATTTTTTTCATACTCTTTGTCCATTGCTCTAGTTTTTAAAAATTTAACCAAGATATCTTAGTTTCCTGCAATCTCTCTTTCATTCTTTCTTTCTTTATCTTTTTCTACCAAACCACATAACTTTATATTTTTATAATCCTCTAATTTCCGTTTAATTTCTAATTTTAAATTTTTGAAATTTTTTTCTTGTAGTCCTTGTAAATTTTTTGTAATATCTATTCCTAAATATTTAATTGATTCTTTTACTTTAAAAATTTTTTATATTATAAATTTTTTCTTTTTTTTAGTATAATTAAATAACATTATTTCTGTTTTCCCCCAATTTATTTTAAACCTGTCTTCCCCCCAAAACTCTTTTAAATGTTTATTATTCTATCTATCTTTTCAACCGGATCTTTAATTGTCAACAATGTGCTCTGCAAATAAGCTTATTTTATTTTTCTCCTTAGCTCCAATTCCTTCCAAATTCTCATCATTTCTTATCACATTCGCTAATATTTCTATAACTATTGCAAATAAAACTGGAAAATGGACACCTTGTCTATTCCTTTGTTATTTGAATCTGATCTGTAAATCCATCATTTACCATCACTACAGATGTATTATATGAATATAATTGATTTATTAACCCTTTAAATCTTTCTCCTAATCCTATTTTATTTAAAATTGTTTTTAACCCCGGTTTCCCACAATCAAAGGCTTTAAATATATCTAACGCAAAAATTCGGCTTTTTGTTTTTCTTATATTATATTTATTTTATTTATCGTTTTCCCTATTAAATTTGCCATCTGTCTTCCTTGAATAAAACCACATTGATCTTTATGTATATATTTATAAATAAATTTATTTAACCTCTTGATTATTGCTGTCAAAATTTTTGCATTTGGTTTATTAAAGATATTGGTCTATAAAACCACCCATAGAATCCTTATTTGGTTTTAAAATTAAATTTTATTAGTGACTGCTTCCATGATAATGGAATTTTTCCACCCCTTAATATACTATTATATAACCCTTTTAGTTTAGGGATTAAACCTTTTTTAAATGTTTTATAGTATTCTGGACCTAGTCCATCCAATCCGGGTGTTTTCCCTCCTTTTAAGTTATTTATTACTTCTTCTATTTCCTCTTCTGATATCATTTCTTCCATCAATCCTTTATTTGTTCTGTTAATCTTATTTTCCAATTTTTTTTAAATATAGCCTCTTTTTCTACGATTTATCTTCTGTAAAAATTTTTAAAAATTCCTCAAATATTTTTAATTTCTCTTTCATCAGCCTTTTTTCTTTACCAAATTTATCTTTTCTACGCCAATCATATTTCTAATTTTTTTTGATTGTACTGATTTAGCCAGATTTTAGAATTTTTATTGCTATATTAAAGTATTCCCTTTTCAAATATTTAAAGTTTTTCTGAACTTCATCCATTTTTTTTTTTAATTCATCTCTTTTGGCTTGTAATATTATTAATTTCTGTTTAGTTTATCTATTATATAGTATTTTAGTTCTTTTATTTTTTTTTAATTTCAATTTTTTTTCCCTAATTGTCTCTTTAATTTGCTTGATTCTTTAATACATAATCCTCTTACCACTGCCTTATTGTATCCCATAATACATTTGTGTTACTTCCTTATTGTTTATATCCCAAATTTCTTCCATTTTTTATTTTATTTACTATCTCCTTATAATTAAGTAACTTAATATCCAATCTCCACCTTTTTGCTTCTCTAAAATTCCTTTTCATAGTTATATCCAAATTCAAAAAAGATGGTCTGTCACTTTTATTGTTTCTATTTCTGTATTTATTAATTATATCATATTCTTTAAACAAAGATATAATCTATTCTTGAATAATTTTTATGAACTGATGAATAATACGAAATTTTTCTTTTCCTCACCCTTTATTAACCTCCAAACATCTATCAATTCATTTCTACTCATAATTTATTCAAAATTGTTATATTATTATATCTGTCTCTAATTAATGGATCCATTTTTTTCTTTCCATCTATCCCTCACCATATTAAAATCACCTGCCATTATTGTGTAATCTCCTTTCAAATTTTTTAAACTTATTAAATATTTCTTCATAAAACTCTTTTTTCTTCTCATTAGGTGCATAATATTACTATAACATATGTTTCTCCATCTATTTCACCTTGTATAATTACATATCTACCTTTTTCATCTAACTCCACACTTGTTACAATGAAATTCATTTTTGGAAATTATTATTGCAACTCCTCTTGATTTGGATGTACCAAATGCTTCCTCATAAGTGGCTACCCAGTTCAATCTAAACTATTTTTTTATCTCTTTTTTCCCTGTGTTTCTTGTAAAAAAATTATATCAGCCTTATCTTTTTTTAATATCGATTCTATCCTTTTTCTTTTATTATTGTCCCTAAGCCTTTCACATTCAAAGTTATATTCTCATTATTCTCCATTTTTCATATTTCCCATTTCCTAATCCCACTCCCCATTTGCTCTTTAGTGTGATGGTCCCCCCTCCCCCTCCCTTCCCCCCTCCCCTCCCCCCCCCCTTCCCCCCCTCCCTCCCCTACCCACACAAACATTCGTCCCCCCCTTTCCCCCAAACGCTTTTGCCTTGGCAACGACCTCCCATGGTCTTGGGGGGGGGGGAGGCAACCCTCCCCCTAAACCAATATCCTCTCCCGATTTGTTTTTTTTTCCCAATTTTTTTCCCCCTCTTTCCCCCTCCCTTCCCTCTTTCCCTTTTACTTTTTTATATATAATCAAATCATACATTTACAATCTACAAGAATATATTCTAATCACTAATCATCTACCCCTTTCCTATCTATAAGTTCTCTTTCTTCTTCTTCTGTTATTTCATATTGTTTCTTCCCGTCCTCCTCAGGCTCTGTCCTTTGTTTATCTCCCGAAATTTTTCTCCCCCTCCTGTTGCTCCTCCCACTGCTCCCTTCAGTTGCTCCTCCCACTGTCTTCTTCGTTTCCCCCGCACCTTCCCTTCCTTTTCCTCTTGCTGGATCAGTTTCAGTTCTCTAGGAGTTGCAATCCTTGTTCAAGAGAATTTATTCTTTAAATTTGCCCCCATTGGAATTTCAAAAAAATGGGGTATCCCCAGCTGTATCTTTTTGGCTTTTGTAGAACTATATGCAAGGTTTTATTTCCCTTCTCCAATTTATTGTTTCGCGGCATAAATCATTATATATTTCCACTGTATTATTCAAAATTCAATATTCCTGGATTCTTTTTAATCTCTCATCAAATCATCTTTTTTTTGAAATTCGCAATTTTATAATAATATCTCTGGGGGTTATTCCCTCTTCGCAGCTGACACACGATGAATTCTCTCTATGTCATTTTCCTCCCATAGAATCTCAGGAAAATGCTTTTTACCATTTTAAAACTTCCTCTTTCAAGGATTTTTACTTTGTTGTGGCTGCTCTCAATCCACAATCCTCACGTTGTTCCTTCTATTCTGGTCTTGGAGCTGGATGATTTGTTTTCTAACAAAGAAATCCTGTCATCATGTTCTGCTAGTTTGGTCTGCTGATTCCCTTGGGTTTTTTTTTTATCATCCACTTTAAGGTCCAATGCTTTTAACTCCTGTGAGATTTTTTCCTGCAATTGCCCCATTTCTGCCCTTATATTAGATGTTATTGTAGTAACAAAACTTGATTAGACTCTGTAAAAGCTTGTGTATAAAAGTTTTTATCTCTTCATTAGCTCCTTCGCGGCTTTCTTCCCGCCATTTTAAACTTTTTCTTCGTTAGAGTTTAAGTTTTTTCTTCAAAACTCTAACTAGACGATTATATGTTTTATCTGTTGCCAACGTCTCCACGTAGGTTGTTTATAAGCCTTCTTTTTTTGTTTAGACAACATATATCTCCAAAAACCGGGAAAAAAAAATGTTTTGTTTCAGTCCCTTTCAGCAATTATTTGCATTTAAACAAGTCCTTTTTTTTTGTTCTAGTTGGAAAAATCAAAATAAACCCCATTTTTTTTTTCACTTTTCCCCTTATTTAGTTAATTACTACAGTCTATCTTTGTTTTGGAAACATCTGGGGTTATTTATAGGGTTTCTTGGAGAGAAAAAATTAGCCTCCCTTTTTCCATGCAGGTAGCTCCTCCCCCCCAACACAAACCTTTCTTTCAGGTGTAATTCCCTTCCCTTTGCAAGGAATAGTGCATGAGATTCATGAGTTCTTTTTGTTATCCATATAAACTCATAGCAGTGTACAAACAGAAGTTGAAAGCCAAATAATATTTAATTATATCACAAAACTAAGAACATGGACAGAGTCCAGTTGTTGCATAAACTAGGGTTTTTAGTCTTTCAAATCCATTGTACAAGGAACTGTGTATTATCCTTTGTTCCTCATGATGTTCAGACCTTATTGGCCCATGCCATACATTTCCAGAGTAGTCAAATATGCAGAAAAACTGTTTGGCTTCCTGTAATGCATTGTATATAGGGCTGCCTTAGAAGAGCCAATCCAAAGAGCTACCACCAGATTCTTAACTGAGGCTGGCTGCAAGGAGCATGCAACCACCTTGTTGCAAAAATCCCTTTGGCTACCAGTGGTTTTCCAAGCACAATTCAAAGAACTGGCCATAACCTACTACACCTTATACAGTTCAGGTGCAGCTCATTTCATGTGCTGTATTTTCTCATGTGAACCTGCCTGTTTTTTGTAACCTTCTGGGATGGCTCTTCTCACAGGTAGTGGTGCACCACTACCCTCACTTCACCACTACCCTCACAGGTGGTGGAAAGATGGGGGATAATCTTCTCTGTGGCTGCCCTTAGGCCCTGGAATTCCCTGCCAAGAGAGACTGCACTTGCATCCTCCTTACTATCTATGCACACTAAGCTGGAGACTTTTTTTAAAAAAAAAAATAAATTCTGGTAGGTCTTTGATTACTTATTTATTTCATGTGTTTCAAAGTAAGACAGTTATGATGACAAATATAATTAGTTACAATTTGCACAATCACAAGTAGAATTGCATTCACTTTTTTCACACAATTCTACACAAACCAAATGGAAACTGGCAGGCTTTAGTGATGAGAAGGACTGCCCATGAGAAATTCTGTGAATGGACATAGTCAATTGAATGGACACTGTCCACTCAATGGACAGTGAATAAGTACTGTTAAGGTTTTAAATGTATTGGTTTGGCTGGTGATGGAAAATAATGGTGAATGCATTTTGAAGTTATCCACAGAAGCTTTCTTGGATAATTTTTAATGGAATAGTACAATAGTCTTCACTCAGAAACCTGACTCAACAATACCAAGTTTCTATCCATTACAGTTTACCAAGCCCTAACAGGCCACTTAGATATGGTGGTGTTCTACTATCATTCCATATTTTCTTTTCCTTTCACTGCATCTGCAGGTAAGGGTTTATTTTCTATTTCACAGTCTCTGCTCTAGAGGGACCTCTGAAGTTATTGTACTGGCTGCAAAAGAGAAGTTGTCAGTGTGCGCCTTGCACAGTAATACATGGCAAAGTCTTCAGGCTTCAAGCTTGTCATCTACAGATATGCTGAAGTTTGAGAGTTGTCTCTGGATATGGTAAATGTCCCCTGGACCTTGGGGTTGTACCACTGGTAACTTCCACTGCCACTTATACAAGCCACCCACTCAAGTTCTTTCCCTGGTGGCTGATGAATCCAATGCATGATCATAACCACTGAAGGTGAATCCCGAAGCCTTGCGGGAAAGGTGAAGAGTACCTCCTGGTGATACATACCTTTCCCTGGACTCCATCACCTGATCCTGTGAATGGCAACCTGAAAATTAAAATCAAGTGGACAACCATGGGATCCTTGTGCAGGGGGAAAAAAAAGTACAAGTCCCTGGTTTCCGCCAAAGGTAGTCAAAATTGATCCTGAGAAGAGACCAAAAAAAAAAATGAGGTTCAGCCAAAGGATCATGTTGTTTGGATGTGTTCTGGAATGAACTCCTTTAGTGAACAGTACAATTTGACTGAATGGTTCAGAGAATGCAGACTTTAGGGTGGTGTTTAAGCTGATTTGATAGGCTCACTTCATAAAAGCTTCATAAATCCTTCTTTGTGGATCACAGGGTTTCCAGCTAATTAGTCAAAGAAAGCATGAAAACTATTCCATGATGAGTGTGTGTGCGATGCTCTCCCCCCCATAGAATGTTTAAAGCAATAAAAGCTTTTTTTTCCCACTAGCGATCATTATTTCCATTTCACCTTCCAGCACTGCATTTATTACATTCCACGATGCACTGCCACTCATTTTCCAATGGTATTTTGGAATTACACAATGGTATTGTGTAATTGAGTAAAAAGCTACAAATATTGACTAACTGGTGGTGGTGGAAAATGTGCTCCCTTTCTTCCTAGTTCATGCTCTTCCTAAAGCTGAAGGGAGTGAATTTTCATAACATTGAGCAGAGTTCATTTTTTCCTGGTCTGATTGCAATCAATGTCTCCACTGGAGGAGCAATGAAAAATGCTTTGTGTTACCTATCCATTTACAACCTGTTGTGTAATTGAGAATTAAATGTTGCACATATCTGGGAAGTGTTTCAGGGAAGAGCATTATAGTGAAAGCCACATACAAGGTGTCAGCAGATAGTTTCAAAATTAGGAACTGGAGGAAAGCCATAGCTCACCCCATGCTTACACCACTGCATGCTTCCCAGAAACCCTATGGAATATAGCCAATGGTAAGAAATGCATACAGTTACCAATTAATCACATCTGGAAGGCTGCACAGTTCCTATCCTGGGCTAAGATTTTCAGCCAGTTCTAGTGTGCAGGTTCTCCTCACCATTTCCCCCTATGAGTTATTCATTGTTATAGTACTTTCACTAGTTCATTTAATTTATATCCTGCCTTTCTCCAAATATGGGACTCAAAGCTGATCACAAAATAACTTATAAAATGTATAGCTAAAACGAAATATAATGCATGAGTGTAAAAACCCATTAAAGAACTTACCTCTTTAAAATACTAATTTGAAACAGTTGAAAACATATTCAAAGGTGGTAAAAAAATAGGATTCCTTAAAACAAAAATCTTTCTTCAACCCAAGTCAAAGACCCATTTAAACAAAAAGATCTTTGCCTGCTGGGAAAAGATGATGGAAGGGAGAAAACTGAGTCTTCCTTGGAGTGAGAAGAAAAATTCTTAGCATTCATGATATCCCAGATACCCTTTCAATCTGTAACTTCTCAGATTAAAGTGGGGGATTCTTTCTACCTGGTTGGGCTGCTAAACTCAGTCTAGGTCAAGTTTTCCTTCTTTGTAATCATGAATATAGGCACTTAATGTGGATGGATATTGTCGGTATTCAGCCCCAAGAAAATGTGACATTTCTTCATTCTAGCCATTTTTAACCCTTTTAAGACATCTTGAAACAAAAGCAACTGTACATTGGTGTTAGTGGGTTGGAAATTCATACAAATGCAGAAGTATGATTGAAGAGCTAAGCCATGGTCTATAATCTACAAGGAAAATGACCATACCTTGACTTCAGAGAGAATAATGGAAACATCTTTGGGGGATTCAAACCCTTGGGGAGAGATAACAGTTTTCAGACAAACAGCTGTCATCCAAAAAGCTGAAACCTCAAAATAATAAATGCTCAATTTGTGTTTTAAGCAGGCAAAAATGTTCATGCCCCTGCTGACTTTTTTGGGAAGCTGAATAATAAGAGTTTGCGATGCTCTGGCCATGAAGTGAGGTGTCAGTGATTTCAGAGGGAGTTACGCAGGCATTGACAGGCAAGTTTTGTGCCTGGGGGTTGCCTAAGGAGGTACAAAAAGTATCTTTGCACAATTATCTTCAAACACATCTAGAGAGAATGGGAATTTGTGCCTGTGTCCCAAAGGATTTCAGCCATTTTCTGCAAAGAAAAACCACAACCTCAGTTCTATTATTAGTATAGACTGGAGTAGAGCCCATAAATCTATTCATTTACATGTTGAAGCAACAGGACTTCAACTTATGTCTCATTTCTGTCAATGAATCTTCCCCAGTGAAGTCCTTAAATATGGAGAAACTCATGCTGTTCTTCTTTTCCTCAACAGGGTATCCTAAGGTGTAAGGACACCTTTTTTCAATCAGAGGTGACAATAGAATTCTTCAACAAGCTAGTCTGAGACACCCTATCAGAATAAGCTAGTCTGAGACATGCCATCAGAACATTGCTGCATAGTTGTTCATCTTTGAATAAGACCAAGATGACAGTTCCCGTGTTTTAGCCATTTGCATGTGCATGTATAGACATACAGTCATTGTAGTTAATTCCCGTATATATGCAGTTGGACAGTTTTGGTCATGGTGTGAATCCATACTTGATTCATAACTGCATAAGTAGCCTTTCTTAAATACAACTGTTACACATGCAATTGTTCAATTTGGACAATCCATTACTGTCCATCAGTGCTTTTGGGTTTACCATGTCTTTCCTGGATTATACGAAATAGAAGTACATTTAACAGATATCTAGTTGATTGCTCAGTGGTGGCATTTAGCACAGGGGTGTGACATATAACCACCATGTAACTACATGAGTGCAGATTTACACCCACACAAGTATCACGTAGGATTTCTACTTCAATTAAGAGAAATGGTTAGGTGCAATAAATTTGGATTTTTTTTTCACATTAGTAGGAAGAAGGTTGAAGAACATGTTTGTGTAAAGGACCACTCAGAGCTTGGAAAGTTGCTTCTGAAAAGTAACCCAGTTACCGTGGCAATTAGAACTAGTTATAATTTACCCAATCATAAATAGAATTACATTCAGTTTTTCACACAATTCTGCACACAGCCAAAGGAAGCTGGCAAGTAATGGTGATGAGAGGGGCTGGCCAGAGGGAAAACTGTGAAATAGAAAAAACACCTGGAGGACATGGTTACCAATGGACAGTGAATGGGAACTGTTAGCATGCTAAACAATTTGTTTTGGGAAATAATGGAAAACAATGGCAAGTGCATTTTGGAATTCTCCACAGAAGGTCTCAGGGCTACTTTTTAATACAAAAGAAAAATAATAAATTCATGTCTTCTTCAGAAAGCGAAGGGAAAGTATTAAAGTTTCAGTCCATTATATTTTCCAAGTTTTGAGAGACAATTGGATGTCGTGGTGTTGTGCTATCATTTATTATCTTCCTTTCTTTCGACAGCTTGTGTAAGTAAAGGTTTGCTTCCTATTTCATGGTCTCTGCTCTAGGGAAACATTGAGGTTATTGTACAGCCAGTGAAAGATAAGTTGCCACTGTGTTTCCTGCACAGTAATACATGGCAGAGTCTTCAGGCTTCAAGCTTGTCATCTGCAGATATACTGAAGTTTGAGAGTTGTCTCTGGAGATGGTAAATCTGCTCTGGAGCTTGGAGTTGTACCACTGGCGACTCCCATCACCACTGCTTATTTCAGCCACCCACTCAAGTCTTTTTCCTGGTGGCTGACGAATCCAGTGCATGTAGGAATCACTAAAAGTGAATCCCGAAGCCTTGCAGGAAAGGCGGGAGGTGCCTCCTGGTACAACAGTTCTCCTCCCATTTTCTACCAGTTGAACTGCTGAATGGCAACCTGAAAATGAAAATCAGTTAGTCAATTAGTGATCCTTCTGCAGAAGAAAATAAGTACCTGGTTTTCCTGATGGTATTAAAATTACCTGAGAGGAGACCAAAGAGAAGAAAGAGGCTCAGACAAAGGATCATGTCTTTGGCTGTTTCGAGCCTTCTGGAATTAACTCCTGAACTGGAAAAATGCAAGTTGACTCTGAGTGGCTGAGAGTGCAGGCTTTAAGGAGGTGACCATTAAACTAATTTGCATGAGCTACTTATTATAAACGTTGGGTAACTCCTTCCTTCTGGATCTCAATTTTCTTACTAAATGGTTCAAGAAATGATGAAGAATGTCTTGCCTGTAGGACTGACAGAAATGATGCAGCTTCATGACAAAGTCTTTGCTTCTAAGTCATTCTTGTCAAAGAAAGTGCCCAATGGAGAACAGGAAACATTTCTCAGTCTACTGCTTATGAAGGTAGTTATCCAGTGACACCTGCATGCACATGGACCAATCAAACAATTAAAATAATGAAAACATTTTTGTAACTGGGTGGTTATACCTCCACTATAACCCATATCATCCCTTGCTGAGGCCCCAGGAGGACCCTGATGAACCTTGGTGGATGATGCCATCATTTCACATCTGGCTACCTGAATATAGCCAGTTCCTTCACCAATTTCCCAACTCCACCCAAAACAGAACAGCTGGGGGGCTGCAGTAGTTCTGCAGTAAATCTCCCTCTGTGTTTGAATGGACAGCCACAGCCTAGTTCTACATACAGACCTACAACACTATGCTGAGCCACACAAGATGTCAGTTCCCTATGTGACACTTTTATTTTGCAACTTCTCCATCAGTTCTATTCTCCACTTCATGAAGATTTTCTTGGTTTTCTAGATTTCAGTTTACATTGAGATATATCTTGTTGGCTGCAATTTTGGTGTGGAAAGAAGGGGACAAAACCCATTTGTACCAGTGATCCCTCACTATTTCAGGTGTTTCTTTCAGCTTCAAAAATTTCCTCCATACATGCTTCTAAACCTCATTATATCTTATAAAAGAGAAGAAAGTTGCAGTCCTACAGTGTATGGACTGAGATGTATGTTATGGACTCCCTGGCAAGGCCGTATGTACTCCTGTCAGTGAACTCTACCTTGCTATACAGAGAATTATTCCGGACCAATTGGACTATATTTGTTTTAAAGCCTGTTAGGACCAAGAGCTTGGGCTGCATCATTCATCTGTATAACACACCATCCAAATATAGTAAAAGTTAGCATCCCAGCAAAGTTGCACACTATATCTCACAGGCACAGCTTATAATGGAATGGCACTAGCATAATTGAACATAAGTGTCAAGTTGACTTCAACTTAATGCAACCCTATGAATAAAAGTACTTCACGCTTCCTGGTCATCAACATTCCTGCTGAGGTCTTGCAATCTCGGGACATCTGTGGCTTCCTCAGTTGAATCTGTGATGAAGTCTTCCTCTTTTCCTACTGCCTTTCACTTTTCCAGACATTTCTTTACTTTTCAAATGAATCACTTCATCCCATGATATCTCTAAAGTACTTTACATTCAGTTCAGTCATTTTCATGTCTAGTATAGTTCAGTCTTGTTTTGCTCTAAAATCCATTATTTTGACTTTTAGCTGTCCAGAACTCTTCACTGCCATATTTCAAATGAGCTGGGTGTACCCTTGAAATAAATCCCCTGATGTCAATGTGTCTACAAGACTCATTAGTGCATGGACTTTATGCTGACCATCTTCATTTCTGACCATGTAAGGAAGCCAGCGTAGTGTAGTGATTTGAGTGTTGAACCAACACCATGGACATCACAGTTTTGAATCCTGCTTGGCCATGGAAACCCATCAGGTGACTTTCAGTGTGTCACATGTGTCACACCCTCTCAGTTCCAGAAGAGCCCATGATAGGTTTGCCTTAGGTTCACCATAAGTTGGAAATGACTGGAAGGCACACAGCACTACCACCAGCAAAACATTATGTTTTTCCTCTTCATGTAAAACAATGGAGGGATCAGACAGGAGAACTTCCAAATTCCCTTCCAACCTGTCTTCAGAGAAAAGTGGGAAAATAAATCAAGTAAATGAAGACATTATCAGAGAAGGTTTTTGCTCAGCTCCTGTTTTACTTTCCTCATTGTGTTTGTTGCACAGTAATACACAGCAGTGTCCTCTGGTTTCAGGCTGTTCATTTGTAAAAATAGCAGGCTGTTTGAATTGTCCCTGGAGATGATGAAGTGCCCTTCCACTGCATTTGAATAGTAAATGTCAGATGCATCTGTTGGATCATATGGGCAAACCATACTGGGCCCTTTCCAGGAGCTTCTCTCAACCAGCTCATGTAGGAGCTGCTGAAGACAAACCCAGAGACTTTGCAGGAGAGCCGGAAGGACTCACCTGGCTTTTTCACACCCCCTTCATATTCTTCCAACAGGATTGCTTATTGGACCTCTGAAAGAAAAGAACTAAAATTATACTTCAGGCAAGAAAGAAAGAAAGGAAAGAAAGAAAGGAAGGAAGGAAGGAAGGAAGGAAGGAAGGAAGAAAGGGAAAAAAAGGGAAGGAAAATGCACTAGTTCTCTTTCTTTTGTAGAGGAAGGAAAACATACCTTTCAGAACTGCAATAAAGAAAATGAGCTGAAGCCAAAAATCATCTCCTGTTCTTTCACTTTAAACAGCGATTAAGCAGATTGGTCACAGGACCTGCAGCACTGGGTTTTTGGAAAAAAGCTTGGCAGTGAGTTTATATGCCAGGTTTGAACAGGACGTTATCCATGTATTTGCATACGCCTCAGGCTAAAAGTGCAAAAGCTACCTTTCCCAACCCATAGGTCTATTTTGGAAATGTCAAAATTACTTTGAAGGACAAATAGGGCAGAAAGAATGAGATGGGAGATAGGGATGTCGGTTTTCCTGTATTAAAATGGAATGTCCCTTGTTTGAGGGCAAAAAACTTCTTTGAATGGGTCTGGCCTTTCTTATAAAGGATGCCCCTCAACATTTGGGGGTTGGAAGGCTGTTCCTCTTATAGGACTGAAATTCCAAAATCTTGTATTTTGGGTGTGGGTCCATCATCTAGATAGAAATCTATGTGTCAGGTAATTTATGAATGTGGGAATGAGCAGTATTCCATATTATTTACTTGGTTAAGTGTACTTAACAACTTTGACTAACCCAACCCGTCTTCCTCAGACCTTATAGAAATGTCATTCCTCTGTCCCTTAAAGTCACTGTAGAATGGCATTCCTTCTCCCCTTGTAGCTGGTGCCTGGTAAAGGAAGCTTTGGGGGAGGAATTACGTTTCATGGCAATAATGTCACAGTCACCACTTTGTAATGATTATAAATGCAGATCAGATACAACAATAATCACAACAACTTATATGTTTAATTTGGCAAGTTAAGAGTTTCTTGATTTTCAAAGGAGGGTTTTAAGAAGTCAGTAATCAGATGTATGGACCTACTTGCAGTACTACATGCTGCAGGTTTCTGTTCTAATGCACAGTTCTATTGAAACAGGAAATTTTTCCCACTTGCCTTAATTATGAAAATGTATCTTCATTGGGGTGTTGCTTGGTCTCTTTTGAAGCATGTGCATGACATTTATACATGTATGACTTCTGCAAATCCAAATTGATTCATGCTTACACAGTAAACCCTCCACATTTGCGAGAGTTCAGGGAGCAGAACCCTCACAAAAATGGAAAAGTTGTGAATAACTCCCCCATAATCTTCCTCCCATTCCCTCACATCTTTTCATTGGCATGCCAGCCGTCCTACTCAGCAATGGGGTCAGAGGTAAAGGAGTGGGAAAGAGGACCTCCAGAGGTGAGAAGGAAACAGCATACTTCCTTCCTTCTTTCATCTTCCTGTATCATTTGCCTTGGTGGGAGTTCTCAGGACTGGAGCCAGAGTTAAAGGAGAGTTAGGGGAGAGCTCCAGAATCAAGAAGGAAGCAGCACACTGCCTTCCTCCTCTCCTGAACCAAAGTATCATGTTTCTGAATCTTTCAACAGTTTCAGGAATTAACTCCTGAACTTGACAAACTTCAATTAGGTTGAAAGCATTGAGACCGCAGGTTTAAGAAAGTGAACCAGTCTGATTTGCATGGGTTCTTTATTATAAAGGTTGCATTAATCCATCCTCCTGAGTATGGATTGCTGCCACTCCAGAATAGGTGCACTGAGGTGATACTAAATATTTGGGCACAACTAAAAAGGATTTGGCTGCTTTGGGGGCTGAAAATGACCTTGTTTGGGAATGAAGGACCATAGTTCAGATTCATCTCTTGGAGTAGCAGGGTGGAACAGAAACAGATGGTTGCTGCCACAGTCAAAAGTAGACCTTCTATTATTATTATTTATTATTATTACTGTTATTGTTATTTAATTTTTTTGAGGTGACTTATTTTCCCTTTGTCACATTTTGGGGAGAAAGATGAAAAGATGGCAAAGATTTTCTTACCCTGCATATGAATTTCAGAATGATTTGGGAAGGTTAAAGGCATAATTCATTATCCATGTGTGATTATCATTATTATTATTTATCTACCTCTCCCCAGGGCTCGAGGAGGGGTATAGAATAGGTGGATTTAAGATCATAGATAAAATATACATAGAACAGTCATAGAAATATAAAATATATAATAGTTAAAAGGCAATTAGAATACAGTTAAAGTACAATTAAAACTATAATTAAAAGCATCATTAAAACTAGGCTGGGATACACCAGCTGGAAAAGATAGTCTTTAGCACTCTTTAAAATCTAGCTAGCATATTTTGCTGTCGGATCACTTCTGGCAGGTCATTCCACAGTCCAAGGGTGACCGATGGGAAGGTTTTCTGGATGACCATTGCCAGTCTAATTTTAGGCAGTTTAAATAAATGATGCCCAGAGGACCTAAGTGTGCAGGGTGGATTGTATGAGAGAAGGTTTTCCTGCATGTAACTTGGATACAAACCACTTAGGGCTTTAAAGGTAATAACAAAGGCTTTGTACTTTGCCCAGAAACTAATTGGGAGCCATTGGAATGATTTTAATATCAAAGTGATATATTCACTCCTTGGTGTACTTGTAATCAATCTGGCTGCCATATTTTGGATCAGTTGGAGTTTCCAAGCTTGGTACAAAGGTAGCCCAAAGTACAATGTATTGCTGAAGTCCAGCCTTGAGGTTACCACCACATACACTACCATCTTTAGTTCATCCAATTCTAGGAAGGGGCGCAGCTGACGTATCAGCCGAAGCTGATAGTAAGCTGTTAATACATATGTATTTGTTTAGGAAAGCTATTGAAGGAAAATTTAAAAAGGACAAGACAAGAGCCAATTCACAGCAGGGTTTCTTTAGCTGTGCAGAAAGTCTCAGCTGCTTTATAAAACCGTACTCAATGATGGCTTGGATTTCCTTTTGAAAGGCCAAAGCAAGGTGTAGGTGCCGAACTGTGAGTTGCAAAAGAGCATAAAAAGTGACACTGCACATCCTCACTTCTGATCATGAGGCACAATCTGTTAAGCCACTCCTGGTCATGAATATATGAGCTGGACATATGAATTAGCCATCTGGAAAACAGAAACATTGCAGTGAAGCAATGATGCATTAGATAAATGGTTTAAGTTTTATGAATATAATGTGGTAGTGAAGAGTAAATGAAAACCAATTCTGCTTTAGCAGCAGACATTTTTTCTTATTTTTCCTTTTTTAAAAAACCATATTGCACATTAAAATCTCACTATTGTAACAAGTTTTCATCTTGTTTCAAATGAACCCCCCTCTTTCCCTCTCTGTCACAAATCATTTTACATGATAAGATTCCACTGTCACACCTCTTACAACAATATTTTTTCTATTACATTGTGTAGTATTACATATACATTCATTGTGTATTATTTTTTCTATTCCATTGTGTATTATTACACAATATTTATCTAATCATTGGTCCAAAATTTGACTTGAATATTTGTTGGTTTAAATTCAGCTATTGTTTTGGCACATAAAAGGAATAAATGGTTTCCATACAATCACAAAGTGATCTTCTTTTCCAACTCCTTTGGCTATTCATAGTTTATAAATTAATTTCCTTGATAGGGCTATTGCCCATATTCTGTATAGTTAATTTTTAATTGATAAATTCTCAAAGATTTTCCAAGTTTTTACTATTTCAAGCCTGACTGCACATGAGAAATGATATGAGGTCTTTATTTGGTAAATCCTTCTTCTTCTTTCCAAATATAGAAATCATAAGTAACCCCCCTGTAAAATGGACTTTCCTTTATGGTGAGTCTAGTGTAAATGGCACATAAGGAAAAGTGTGCTGCTATCTCCTTACCCCATCCCCACCCCTATATACACAGGCTTTTTGTGTCATCTAGAATTGGTGACCTGGGGCACCCAACCTACTTCCCTGACAATAGATATGCCTCTGACTCCCCCCGCCCCACAACTATTTGGCTTATTCATGGACTTCATTGTATTGTAGGTTATGCTAGCTACATGTGTGTCCATTTCCCCCTAGTAGATAAAATTGAGAGCAGCTCTTGAATCCTGTTGATGTCCACATGTGTATGTACCTTCAAATCTCTTTTAGATGGAGACACACATTAATTGCTTATGCAACAGCTCCCACCACCTTACAAATGAAGTGTAAAAGACAAGTGGGTGGTGTCATGCTCTGTCCTGGAGGCCCTGACAGTGAGGAAGAGGATTCTGAATCTGAGGCAAGAGAAGTTCCAGAAGTTTGCTTAGTGGAAAATAACAAGTAAGCAGTGGGGGCTGAGCAGGGGGAAACAATATCAAAAAGATGAACAAGCACAAACTCTTACCTAGTGGGAGAGACAACCACAGAAAGGAGGCCACAGGCATTCAGCTTGTTTAAGTAGCAAATGGGCTTTAATGATGGAACACCTGGGCAACACCATTAGCTATAAAAGGCAAACAGCTGACCCATGTTCTCCCAGGGTCAATAACTGATCTTTTCAGGGGTTGAGATCCTGTTCCTTGGCACTCTGAGTCCTGGATCTCTGCTTGCTTTACACTGATTTGGACTTCCTTTTGTGGATTTGTTTGCTTTGGGACTTTTGTTTTTGGACTTGAACTTTGTTTGGACCATTCCTGCTCTGGTAATTGTGAGTAAGCTCAGCCCTGCAGGATGGTAGATGTCTGCTTGGGACAGACAGGTGTTTGTTCAACTATACAGTGGTTGGGCAGAACATCTTTAGTGGATTGGAAAGGGTGTAGGGTATCCAGACAGCATCTGACTACATCTGGGTGCAAAGACTGCCCATGTCTCTCCTCTGTCTCCAGAGTATGTACTGGACATCATGGAAGGTGGCACATGGTGTCTTCTCCTAACTGCAGGTGCAGTTGATTGCTACCCAGGTGTCCCCCACACCATCCTCCAGCCACTAAAATGTGTCCAGGAAATGTGTGCCTGCCTTTTTCAAGCAGATCTATGTCTTTAAGAAGTAGTCAACAGGGCAGAACTCTGACAGGTCGAGCATTACATTGGTCCCTTGTGATATTCCAATTCCAGGTGCTTCCTGCTTGTGCCTTTGAAGAGCAATGGGCATGCAGAAAATGAACTGGTATATAATTTTTCCTCTTTCTTTATGGAGTAAAGAAGGGTAGAAAAAGCTTCAGTTTTTCTCCCTAGAAGAGAGGGAGTCACATAGTGGACATTTTTTGAAAAAAGCTCTTTTCCTTGATATCTTTCTATCCAGAAGACACAGAAAATGAACTATTGAGGGAATGGTAAATATTAGACAAATTAGATGGCCTGAGAAGTCCAAAACAGGAATATCCTGGGGCAATATACATCCGGCTGGATCTCTAGTAAATAATAACCACTTCTAATTGTGGAGAACTGTTGTGTCATGTCTTCCCGTTCTGCTTTCTGAGTTGTGGCTTTCTGTCTCTGTTGACTTTTCTCTTGATCTAATGATGTCTAGGGATTTTGTCTAGAGTCTGCAGAGAAGCTGTATCACTGTGACTCTGGCACAGTAATACATGGCTGTGTCATCTGTTTTTAGATTATTCATTTGCAGATAGAGGTTGGTGCTGTCCTTAGAGGCCATGAATCATCCTTGGATTGCAGAGGAATAATAGCTGTGTCCAGAAGAAGTGCCATAATAATATACAAGCCATTCCAGTCCTCTGCCCGGTTTCTGTCTCACCCAACTCATCCAGGTGCTACTAAGAGTGAATCCACTTGTGGCACAGGTCAACTTATGGGATTCTCCAGGTTTCTTCAACACTGAGTCTGACTGAGTCAGCACCACTTGGGAGAAGACACCTGGTAAAGGAGAAAAAGACTTCAGTCAGGGGAAACATCAACAACAAAACCCAAGTAGCTCTTATTCTATCAGCTCCAAACTGAGTGTTATGGAGGATGAAAGTTAAACCCCAACCTACATGAGCAGGAGGCAGCCAGTGCAATGAATATTGACAGGAAGGGTAGCATGGTGCTGGATAGGCTTGACTCTGTCTCGTGTGCTAAGAAGTCTGTGTGAAGTGAGAAACTTTAAGGGTTTAAGTCAGAGGTGACTGTTCCTTGGATTTGCATAAATTCATCCATAAAAAGAAAGGTCAGTACCAATAGCAAATGACAAACCTTGAGAATCCAGGAACCTTCTGATCTTTCTGCAAAAGGGAGGAGCTACAAATTGCTTGTCAGCTGTGAGAGTTCAGTGACTTCAATCACCTTGTGCTATTTGTTTTGCAGATTTCTTTATCCATTTTGGCTATTCAGTCTGTGGAAAATGTCATTCCATCCACTGGAATCTGTGTATATTGCTTTAATAAAGGTTTGCTTAACTCATTTTCACATGCATCCTAAGAGTTTCAGGTGACTTCCTCCTCCTGGTCAAGATTATCCCCCCCCATCATGTTTTCTGATCATTCTTTGCATATCAGGGATGTGTTGTGAATAAATGGACAAGGCAGATGCACAAAGAGAAATCAGTATTAATACAAAGACTATAACTGCACTATACTGTTATAATGCTATTATTCCACTTTCAATATCCTGTGGAATTCTGGGGTTTGTAGTTCACTGAGTTCTGGCTAAGACTTCTAAATGCCCACGCTTAAATGGCAAACCTCAGGATTCCATTGGATGTTGAAAGTGTAATAATAACAATATAACAGTTTTGTGGGGATAGGCCCTGAGCCCCAAAAGTGTTTATCCATGGGTCACCTGAAACAGGAGATGTGCAACAGATTACTTTTAATTTGGTATTCATTTATGAATTCATGGGGAACAATTTAAAACATTTATATACTACCTGTGTGTTTGTCCGTACTTTATAGATTAGAATGAAGCATGAGTGTACTGGAAAAATAATGGGAAATCTCCTGGGGGATTCAAATCATTCATAGACAGATGTTGTTTCAGGAAAACAGTCTCAGAAAGAGTCACCCACACAGCTGCACCCCCAGGACAGCACATGAGAATCATCAATACTATACTTCCTTTTAGACTAAAGTCATTTTAGATTTTTTTCCCCCATCTCTGCTGCCCTCTTTTGGGAAATTGGTGGAAGACAGCCTCCTGGTCTTCCCATGGAGTGGAAGGGTGCTATTCAAAAAAAAAAAAAAAAAGTCCCACAAATTCCTATTTCAGGTAGATATATGACATCTTTTAAAACAAAGGGAGGGGGAGTGTGAGAAAGACGAGATTGAGAGACAGATACCAGGAGTTTCCATCTCACCATTCCTCAGCTGTTATAATTTATGGATTATATGAAGCATTAACACACAGACACATTCATTGTGTAGCTAGCTGTCAATATACTAATGAAACACAATTCAACAAACAGAATATGCACAGTTCATCCTGTTTGCCAAACACCATACTGTCTGGTTTTGCAGAATACTTTGTGGTGTATAACTATTTTTTTTAAAAGTACATATTCACACATAAAAAAATGGAATCATAGATTCCTAGAGTTGTAAGAGATCACAAGGTTCATCAAGTCCAACTTTCTCCCATTGATTGAGAGGAAGCAATTAATTTCAGCCCCTTTGTATTTTATTCAGTGTCCAAGACCTTCTAGAGCACTTAGATGCAGTGGTGTTGTGTTTTTCAATATCAATCCTTCTTTCCTTTCACAGGTTCTGATCAGCTCTCAGAGCTGCTGATGACTTGCACTCACAGGCACTTCCCTCTTTAAAAAAAAGATTGAGAGTGTACGTCCTCTTTCCAGTTTCTGGTCTGGATGAACATCAGAGGTTTTTGCTGAAGCTGCAAAACAGAAGCTGTCACTGTGCTTCCTGCACAGTAATAAATGGCAGAGTCTTCAGGTTTCAAGCTTGTCATCTGCAGATATGCTGAAGTTTGAGAATTGTCTCTGGAGATGGTAAATCTTCCTTTGATCTTGGAGTTGTACCACTGGCTGCTTCCACTGGGACTGCTTATCCCAGCCACCCACTCAAGTCCCTTTCCTGGGGGCTGACGAATCCAGTACATGTCATAATCAGTAAAAGTGAATCCTGAAGTCTTGCAAGAAAGTCGGAGGGTGCCTCCAGGTGCAACAACTGTTCCCCCAGTTTCCACCAGCTGTACCACTGAATGACAACCTGTGAATGAAAATCAAATGGGCAGTCAGAGTATCCTGGTGCAGAAAAAAATTTTTCTGCCCTTTCCTGTTTTTCCTGAGTGTAGTAAAATTACCTGAGAGGATTACAAGAAACAGAAGGAGATGCAACCAAAGGATCATGTTTCTGAGTGTTTTGATAGTGTCTGGAATTAACTCCTGAACTTGACCAATACAATATGATTGTGAGTGGTTGAGTCTGAAGCTTTTAAGGAAGTGAGCTGCATTGATTTACATAGCCTCCTCATTATAAAGGCTTCACAAATCCCTCCTTCTGGGTTTGGATTCCTGCCACTCTAGACTAGGGGCGTTGAGAATGACTCAGAATCTTCATGCACAGTTAAAAAGGGCTTGATTGCTTTGGGGGCCAACAGTGAGCTGTTTGAGGATGAAGGACCTTAGTTCAGATACATCTCTGGAATGGTCAAGGTAGAACACAAACAAATGGCAAAGGTAGATCTTCCATTTTTTTGAGGTAGCTTATCTCCTGTTGCTGAATCTTGGGGACAAAGATGAACGGATGATAATATTTTCTTCCCCTGCATATGGAGTCCAGAATCAGTTGAGAAGATCAAGGACAAAATAGATTGTCCATGTGCATGTGTGAATATATGTACACATGTTTTTAGGCAAGCTACTGAATGAAAAAGAGAGAGAGAGAGAAGCCAATTCACAGAAGGATTTCTCTAGCTCTGCAGAAAGACTCAGCTGCTTCATATAATTATACTGGAGAATGGCTTGGATTTCAGCCTGAAAGGCCAAGCTAGGGGGTGGCTGCATGACAACTTTAATTGTAAGAAAACATAGCAAGCTGCACAAATCATAATTAGTGTTCATGGGCGTATCTCTTAAGCCACCCTTGGCCACGATGATATGAGCTGGACATATGAGATAGCCATCTGGAAAGTGGAAATATTACAGTGAAGGAATGCTCTATTGGATTACCAGTTTAATTTTTATGAATATACTCTGGTAGTGAACGGTAGATGGAATCCAATAACACTTCAAAAGTAGACAACTTTTTTCTTTTTTTCCTCTCTCTTAAAAATTATTGTTTTACATTAAAATCTCTTGACTGCAAAAATATTTTCCTCTTATTCCAAATGAATCCCCTCTTTCTGTCTCTCCCACAATTCATACTACACAATAAGATCCCACACTGTTACAACTCTTACAACAATAATTTTCATCTTTTTTCATTGTGTATTATTACATAGTATTTATCTAATTATTGGTCAAAAATTTCACTTGAATGTTTGGTGTTATTTAAAATTCAACTATTATTTCAGCACATAAAACTAATAAATGGTTTCCATATAATTTCAAAGTGATCTTATGTTCCAACTCCTTTTGCTAGTCTTAGTTTATAAGTTAGTATCTCTAATAGGGCTATTGCTCATTTTTGGTACAGTTAATTCTTAGTTGATGAATTCTCTAAGTTTTCTCAAGTTTTTACTATTTCAAGACTCACGGCACATGACAAGTGCTATGAGGTCTTTAGTTGGTAAATTTTCTTTTCCTTTCCAAATCTAGAAATTATTAATAACGCCCCTGTAAAATGGACTTTCTCTAGCGGCATATCTAGCCTGAAGAGCAATAGGGCAAGCATGAAAGTTGCACCCTACCTTCTTAACCCTATCCCACCCCTACATGCACAGCTTTTTTGCACCTCTCTAGCATTGGTGCACTGGGGCACCTGCCATACGTCCCTGACCCTAGATATGCCTCTGACTTCCCCCCTACTATTTGGCTTACTCATGGACTTCATTGTATCTTGGGATGTGCTAGCTACATGTGTGTCCAGTCCCCTAGTAGATAAAATTAACAGCAGGGCTTGAATCCTGTTGATGTCCACATGTGCATGTACTTCCAAATCTCATTCAGATGGAGACACACATTAACTCCTTATACAACACTGCCAATCACCCCAGAAACCTGGTGCAAAGGACAAGTGGGTGTTTGTTCAACTATTCCATGGCTGGGGAAGAGTATCTTTAGTGGGTGAAAAGGGTACATGGAGCCCAGGCAGCATCTGACTACATCTGAGTGAAAAGAGTGCCCATGTCTCTCCATTTTCTCCAGATGGAGATTACTGGAGATCATGGAAGGTGGCAGTTGGTGTCTTCTCCCAGTTGCAAGTGCAGCTGGTTCATATCCAGGTACCCCCCAACACACAAACCATCTTCCAGTCATTAAATGCTTCAGGAAATGTGTGTCTGCCTTTTTTAAGCAGATTTTTGTGTTCAGGAAGTACTAGCCAGGGCAGAACCCCAGTGGATGGAACACTATACTCCATGCCATGTGATATAGCATTTCCAGATGCTTCCTATTAAAGCCCGTCAAGAGCAATCAGGCATGCAGAAAATGAACTGGTAAAGGTTTTTTCCCCTTCCTGTATGGAGAAAAGAATGGTTGAAAAAAGTTTATTTTTTTGGTGATGGTGGGGAGTCACACAGTCACCGTTAAAAAAGGGGGAGGGAGGCTATCTTGCTTGATCTCTTTCTACCAGAAGACAAAGGAAAAAGATTTATTAAGGGAATGTTAAATATTGGGCTTCTTAGATGAGCTGCTCTGTTTAAAACAGGAAAATCTTAGAGAAATGCACATTCAGCTGTATTTCTACTAAATAATAACCACTACTTAGGTTGTTGTGAGTTTTCTGGTCTTTGAGGCTGTGCTTATTAGTATTTCCTGTCCTGTGCACAGAGATTCTGGACCATTCTGACAACTACTATGTGAGACTACACAGAGAGGCCATAAACACATGGACAATTTCAACAGGAAAGAAGAAACTCAGAGAGTAAACAAGATTTGGCTACCATTACTGAAGAACACTAAAATCAAGACTCAAAAAATGCCAATGAACACCACCCAGACTCTGGAGGCCCCTCTACAGGGAACAATGCAATGGGTTGCTAAGGTACTTAATGCACTGTTATGCATATCCCCTGACTTACATACACCCTGGGGATATCCCATATAACAATAGGCCATAAGACAGGCCAACTGTAACACATGCAAATTGCTCCCTCCCACCCGAGGACTACATAAGTATATATACTCTGTCTCACTTCCATGTCACCAGATCCTCTGAAGATCCCAGCCACAGATGCAAGGTGAAACGTCAGGAGAAAATACTAATAGAATACGGCCTGAAAGCCTGGAAAACCCACAACAACCTATGGATTCTGGCCATGAAAGCCTTCTACTTTACGTCAATAACCACTACTAATTGTGGAGAACTCTTGAGTTATGTCTCCCTGTTCTGCTTTCTGGTTTGTGGTTTTCTGTCTGTGTTGACTTTTCTCATAATTTAATGGTGTCCTGGCTTTTTGTCTAGGGACTGGGAGAAGCTGTGTAACTGTGTTTCTTGCACAATAATACTTGGCTGTGTCATCTTCTTTTAGATTATTGACATGAAGATAGAAGTTGGTGCTGTCCTTAGAGGCCGTGAATCTCCCTTGGATTGCAGAGGAATAAAAGTTATACCCAGAAGCAGAGCTGTAATAGTATACAAGCCATTCCAGTTCTCTGCCTGGTTTCTGTCTCACCCAGCTCATCCAGGTGCTACTAAGAGTAAATCCACTTGTGGCACATGTCAATTTATGGGATTCTTCAGGTTTTTTCAATGCCGAGTCTGACTGAGTCAGCACCACTTGGGAGAACACACCTGGTAAAAGAGAAAAAGACTTCAGTCAGGAGAAACATCACCAAAAATCCCAACTAACTGTTATTGTAGCAGCTCCAAATTTAGTGTTGTGGAGGATGAATGTTAAAACCCAGCCTACCTGAGCGGGAGGCAGCCAGTGCAATGAATATTGGCAGGAAGGGTAGCATGGTTCTAGGATAGACTTGGCTCTCTCCCCTGTGCTAAGAAGTCTATGTAAGGAAGTTTTCAGCATTTAAGTCAGAAGTGAACGTGTCCTTGATTTTGCATAAATCCATCCATAAAAAGGAAGGTCAGTGTGTATACCAAACGAGAAACTTTGAGAATCCAGGATACTCATCCTTCTGCAAAAGTGAGGAGCTACAATTTGCCTGTGAGCCGTGACAGCTCACTAACTTCAATCACCTTGTGCAATTTTTTTGCAGATTCATTTACACATTCGGGCTGTTTATGCTGCAGAAAGTGTGGTTTTATCTACTGTGAGCTATATGTTTTGGCCTTTAGGTGCGCAAGCTTCTGCTTAATTCTTTTTCATATACATCCCAATAATTTCAAGTAATTTCCTCTTCTAGTTAAGGTTTTATTTTCCCCTCCATGTTTCTGTTAATTCTGCATTTCAGGGATATGTTGGGAAAAATGCAGAAAACAGATGGACAAAGAGAGATCAATATTAATGCTAAAAGAGAAGTTTTGAGAATCAAAGAGTCTATCTTTTCCTCACAGAGGAGAAGCTACATTTTGATTGTCAGCTACAACTGCTCAAAATCTCCAATCACCCTGTGTTACTTGTTCTTATTTTCAGTGCCAAATTTACTCACTCATCTTGATACTGTAGAAAATGCTTATTCTCTGTACTCTGGAAAATGTTACTTCACCTAGTGTAATCTTTGTGATGGTGGTTCAGGCATCCTGTGAAACTGTATTGTTTTGAGCAAATATGGGTTAGCTATTGAAGGCAATTCTGATCAGAGCCCAGGGCCTGTTTGGCTTCATTGTAGGACTATGTCTCTCCTATTTTGAAAGTAAAGTTTTATGTACCCTGGGGCTGAATAGAAAGAATAAATTACTTAAGCAGGTGGAAAGATGTATCGAAAATAACATGGATGTTGTGTTATAGAAAAATAATTATGAAAAGGAAAACAACAAAAGAAATATAATTTAATGAGAGAGACCTCTCAATGAAAGCAAAAATACTAGGGAAGAGGTAGCTGACCTTGGGCTGAAAAATAAAATATGGCAAAATAGAATTAAGAAAACCATAAGCAGTTAGATTACAATTGAAATAAATATATCTGATAAGTTATTGTTGGGAAATACTAACTATGGAATAACCAATGTGTACAGGAAAAGAGAATAAGGGAAGATTTTAGGAGTAAATAACTACGATACTATGTATTCGAATATCTTGGAACCACTCAAGATAGGACACGAGGAGGTATGCACTAATAGGTGGAAAGGAGAAATTATATATGAAGGTCATAGGAAAAAAAATTAGATGCCTCTTCTATGAACTTTCCAGGTTAAGGTTCTTCTTTTTTAAAAATTTGTTTGTTACCTATAGTTTTGTACAGATAATTTTTATTGTTATTGTACTTTTTGAATAAAAAGATTTGAAAGCAAAAAAATTTATGCACCCTGGCAGATTCACTTAAAATTGCTTAGATGTCCAGGTCTCAGGTTCTTCAGGTTGAGCTATAAATGATGAACCACAAGCTAGCAACAGAAGAGTCTTCATAACTTGTAAACAGTGAGAAGAAAATCAAGTGTCAATTCAAACAACTGGGTAACTGTGTTCACTCTACAGGATAGAAAGAAAGATAACACACCTTGACTTAAAGAAGGGTTGTAGGAAAGTCTTCTTAGGATCAGTAAGCAGTTTTCAGGGATATCGCCAGAAGGGATAGTCACACACACAGTTGAAAGCACAGAACAATACATACGACTCACAGTTTTTGTTTCCTTCATGATCAGTCATTTTATAAATAGTGGCTTTAAGTGTGCTTGATAGATATGTCTTCATAAATGTCCCTCAAAATTGAACTGAGTGGTTTTGAAACATTTGTATTCACCTAGTGTCTGTTGTGCACTGATAGCCATTGAAGTCACACATGTGCCACAGTTCAACATGCAATGGGCACCAATGTTCTCCCCAAGGCATCTCTGCACACCAGCTAGGAAGTGCCAGAGCACAACAGGAGTCCCTGATTCACCTCAGAAGTGCCCACTGTACACCAGAGCATTTTCATTGGTATCCAGATGAACATCTTCACTGATAGAGTTTTGTTGAGTTTCTTTAGCATAGCTATAGATTCATTAAGTTACACAATGTAGGCTGTGACATAGAATCTGAGCCAGTGTTTATTATTACTTTTGAACTTTATTCATATCCCACCTGGGACTCATGGCATCTTCACCTCCCTGATGTCTATTTTTGTTGGTTGGAGGAAGTAGATTTACCTCTCACTTTATCCCTTGGATCTTGGACTCAAAGTATCATCACATTGCTGCTTCCCTCTTTTGGGAAGTGGGAGGAACTTGTTTTGAGATGAGGTCATGAGATGAGATCCTATTTAAGACTCTTTCACACTACGCTGGTATAGTACTAGTGTTCTATTTTAACTAATGCAACAACAACAATTTATGGAATTCTGAGGCATGTAGTCTGGTAATGCACTAGAGTGCTCTGGCTGAGAATTCTAAAAAAATCCTCCCTAAACTGTAGATCCATTATTCCTTTGGATGGAACAATGGAAGTACAAACAAGTGCAATCATGATGCCACAATTTGATTAATGTGAAAGGGTCCACACATTAATTGGTGAATTTGATACACAAGTAGTTGTAATTAGTTCACTAATTAGTGAATTACAATGCTCTCTGATGGCATGTATCGAACCAGTAACAGCAGTTGGAAAATCCAAGCATGTTCGCACCCATCACAGTCTGTCCATCTCCTTCAGAACTCAGGTCTAATTTAAAAAGGAGAGGACTTTCCAGGAATGTACTCCCTGCTATGGAAGCTAAACATACCTGTTTAGTTTATGACTTTTGGTCATCTTGGTCACTATCCTCTGGTTGCCCGCCCCTGGCATAGGCAGACACAGACCCTTATGACATCATCTGCTGAGACCTTTGGAGGGCCCCAGTAGATCTTGGTGAAAGATGTCCTCCAAGTCTCTATCTGCCTACTGGAACATAGACAAATACTTTTCCAGTCATCCAAACTGTTCTCCACCAGACACAAAATGGCCTTGGTGAGAGGCTATCACAACAACAGGATGACTACTGTGGCTAGTGATAAGGGAGTTGTGGCGGAGTTCTATATGTGGAACTGTGATGCTACATATCTCTCAGCATATGTCTGCAAATTTCATCCTGCTGTGGAAAATAACAGCTATTAATGGACTCTTAGTAACAGCAAATAACAGGGACAAATATTTGAATTTTCAAGTCAGGCTTTGGAATGTTATTTGTAGCTCATTAGAGTGTCTTTGAATTACAGCAAGCAGAATCTAACTTTTTTTCCCCAGTGCCACAACCCTACAGGTAAAATGCATACATTTGAGCATATCCATGCTTGGTGTATACATGGTAAATTGTACACTTTCAAAAAATAGTATCTTTTTCTTATTTTCATCAAAATAAACCATAATCAATAAGTCTTACTCCAGAACTTCATGTCATTTGTTGATCTAAAACATGAGAGCAACTACTTAGAATTAAGGGGTATGTGTAAATAATTTCTTTTTGCAATAACTAATACATATTGAAGCACAATTACAATTGTTCTGGATCCCAAGCCAGCAGCAGATTACCTTCTGGTGTCTCTACAAGTACTTAAAGTAACTGTTCAGATGCCTTTCAATAACAAGAAAGGAACTAATTACTTTCATGTATTTTAACAAATTCTAGCTACATTTGTAAAAAGGGCAATCAATTCTAGTTACAATTATAATTGTAACATTACCTTTTAAAAGTAACTTTTCAAGCTCTGGGGTGCCCTTTCTTTAAACTTTGCTGCCTATGATACTAGAAGGTGGCGAGAACAGAGACACACAGCTTGAGCCAGGGAATTCTAAGTGAAATTAGTACACGAAGGAAGACAGACAGAGAGATGATATAGATATAGATATAACACACAATAGTGGATGGGGACTCTTTTTGTGCTGGCAGGTAATGATTCAATATGCTTACATTTCACAATTATCTACAAAGATTCTATGGAATTCTATCTGATACATGAAAAGATGAATCAAATCAAGTTGACTGAAGGGAAGTAATAAGTTCAAATCTATTTCAGTTTTATCCAGTATTGTAGCAATGATGGACATAATGCTCCAAAATATTCAGAAAATGGTTGAAAAACATGTGCTTGCATGTTGAGAACTGATGAGACGAAGGACTGATGAGAATCTGCACACTTCAGGACTTATTCTGAACAAAATTTGCATGTGGCTGTTTTGTGCAGAAATCCTCAGCAGAAAAACAATTTTATATACAGAAAATCCTGTTTTCTGTGCAGAAAATGTTGATTCCTATGTAGAAGATGCTGTTTTCTGTGCAACTCAACTAAGTGTGAAGTTTGTGCAGCATAAGTCCCAAACTGTGGCTTTTCCACACCCTAACTTTTCCCGTAGCCTTCCGGTTGCGATCCCAGCAGCGCCTCTGACAGTAAGGCAATATGACGGGAACACTCCCCTCCTCACCCCCACCTCCTTGTGGAAGGAAGCACAAGGGAAGTGCCTCTTCTTTCCACAGCACAGCCAGGCTTTTTTCCATGCTGCGCTGAGGATGAAGTGCCTCCTTCATGCTTTCTGGCCTTCTGCATGGCAGGTAAGTATGGGAGTGCCGTGTGATTGCAGGTCATTGCGGAGAATATCTTGTCAATGACTTATTCCACAATTGCATCTGCTGGAAATGGGAGAAGAGTGTGACTGTGATGATGTCATGCAGAAGTGTTGTCGAGGTCCTACTCCTCTCATGTCCCCATGCCAGGACGCAGTCTTCATGTGGAAAGGGCCTGTGAATGGGCTTCAAAAACAGTATGGATTTAGAAGACTTTCTTGCAGTTAGAAGAACTTGTTGCTTTCTTTGAAGAGAAACTTAGTGAAGAATTACATCCCTCTCTTCCAGTCCTATGAGAACACTCAAATATAGTTATGCTGAATTGCTGGTTTCCTAGCCATCTTTGTTCTCACAGCTTCTAGTTTGCTCTCTGATCAGGAGATGACTTTGTACTCACTGACATCTAAAGCGATGGTGTTTGCTTCCTGTTTTCAGCCTCTGCTTTGGAAGTATCTCAGGGTTTTTGCACAAGCTGGAAAGCAGATACTGTCACTGTGACTCTTCCACAGTAATAAACTGCAGAGTCTTCAGTCTTCAGGCTAGTCATCTGCAGATAGGCTGAAGCTTGAGAATTATCTCTGGAAATGGTGAATCTTCCCCGGACCTTGGAATTATACCACTGGCTACTTCCACTGCCGCTTATTCCAGCCACCCACTCGAGGCCTTTCCCTGGGGCCTGACAAACCCAGTGGATTTCATAGTTAGCAAAAGCGAATCCTGAAGTTTTGCAGGACAGGCGGAGTGTGCCTCCAGGTGCAACAACACTTCCCCCAGTCTCCATCAGCTGAACCTCAGAATGGCAGCCTGAAAATGAAAATGAAATTGAGAAGTGAGGGAACCTTGAGCAGAAAAGTCTAAAAGTCCTTAGTTTTCTCCATGAAAGAAAAAAAAAGTTACCTCTGAGAACTACAAAAAACAGAAACAGATTCAACCAAATGATCATGTTTCTGATTGTTTTGATGGCTTCTGGAATTGATTTCTGAACTGGACCAATGGAATGAGGCTCTGAGAAGCTGGAGCCTGCATCCTTTAAGGAGGTAGAACGATCAGTCTGATTTGCATGGTCTATATCTCATGAAGGCTACATAAAGGACTTATTTCAACCCAGATTTTCTAGTTCTAGGGTCAGAGAAGAGACAGAAAGAGTTACATTTGCCATCTGAGTTATAAAGACATTGGAATATGTAGAAAAAGTATAGATTTTTTTTAAAAATAGTTTTCTTCTATCTGTATAGGTCAGGAATAACAAGGCTAAATCAAAAGGGAGAATTCTCCACGAGCTCTTCTTGTTTAGCAACCAGACTTCTCTATGCTTAGATATGGTGTCATTTTTTTTTTTAAGAAAAGTACAAATATGAACTGTTTTTGCTATTTGATAGTCCTTCGTTTTTTCTTCTTCCACCAGTGTTACTCTATCTGCCAACTTTTAGCCTTTTTCAGCGCATGCGGCTCTCTTGTTGCTGTGTGTCTTCAAGTCATTTCCAATTTCTAGTGACCCTAGTGTGAACCTGTCGTGGGGTTTTCTTGGCAAGATTTGTTCAGGGGGGATTTGCCTTTGTTTTCCTCCGAGACTGAGGCCATCTCCACATGGTGTCACAGGCCCAATATGGGGACAGTATGGCAGTGGTTCATGGTCCATGCTTCTGCCCAACGTTGTCACTGTCCCACTGCCATCCCGCCCCCACCCATAGCAATTATGGAATTAAATCCATTAAGTGCCTGTGATCACTTAACACTTCCATCCTTATCTGCCATGTGGAAGGGCAGGAAGCACAATGGAGGCACTTCCTTCCTCAGTGCAGCACGAGAAAGAGCCTGACTGTGCTGCAGAAAGCAGGTACATGTTCTCACGATCCCTTCTGCAAGGAGCCAACCGGCTGTGGAAGGAAACATTCCCATCATGCTCCCTTCCCAGCAAAGATGCTGCCAGGATTGCTATAGGAGGACAATGGAATAAGATAACATTCAGAAATGGCCTGAGAGAGAATGACTTGTCCAATGTCACCCAGCGGATTTCCATGGCTGAGCAGAGATTCAAACCCTAGTCTCCCAGCACTCAAACCACTAGACTAGCACTGACTTCCATTATAAATGTTTTGCTGCACAATGCCTGGTTTTTCACCAAGAGTATTTTGTAGGCTGTGTTCTTCACCTCACCGTAGTCTATCTCTGTTGGTCACAAAGAGAGTGTAGAGCAATCAGTGGGGAACTTCTAACTAAAACAACATGTCATTATATTATATCCTCATGTCAAGGAGTGAGTGGACTTGTTTTCTGCTGCTCCAGAGACTAGGACCATTTCTGCACTACACTGCTATAGTGCTATTATTCCACTTTCAACAGCCTGTAGAATTCTGGGGTTTGTAGTTTTCTGAGGCCAAAAATCTCTCTGACTGAGACTTCTAAATGCCCCTTTCTAAACTACAAACCCTAGGATTCCATAGGATATTGAAAGTGGAATAATAGCACTATGAGAGTATAGTGCAGAAATGGCCTAGGAGCAATGGATTCAAGCTGCAGGAAAGGAGGTTCCACCTCAACCTCAGGAAGAACTTCCTGATGGTCAGAGCTGTTCAGCAGTGGAATATGCTGCCTCAGAATGTGGTGGAGTCTCCTTCTTTGGAGGTTTTTAACCAGAGGCTGGATGGCCATTTGTTGGGAGGGCTTTGATGTGGGTTCCTTTGTGGAAGGGGTTGGACTAGATGGCCCCTGTGGTGTCTTCCAGCTCCATGATTCTATGTATATGATATTCTTTGCCCTCTGCTGCCCTCTTGTGAGAAGCTGAAGGTGAAGAGTTCTCTGAGACCTGGTGTTAAGAGCTGATGTTTTTGTGTCCTCTGTAACACATGAAGTAAGGTTTGCTGGAGATCCACATGGTCTGTGTCATTTCTAGAGTTCCAGAAGTCTGTTTAATGTGAGCAAAGTAAGCATATAACTTCTGGGAGCCTTTATTTAATAAAGGAGAAGGTAGTCTGAACACATCCCCAGATCTTAGACAAAGGTCCCAAAACAAGAACCAGGGTTGGCTTACTGAGGAACCTCATAAAGATTTCCCAGCATAGTGTGGTTTGGCTTACTCAGTGGAATCAAACCCAGATTTGGTGTACTGTTTCTCTATGCCGGCTGCCTACTCACAATAAATAAAATTGTCATTGCTTATTCAGCCAAATATAATTGATGGACTGGGATTAGGAACAATTATTCCAAACAGATCAATGAACATTTTACTCTATTGAAGACCATCAGCCCAGTTGTCCTTGAACTAGCAGCAAAGTGCTCTCCCAACCCCCTCAAATCCCCTGCTGCCAGACATGGCACCACAGCTTTTATTTGCCCATAAATTATTTTAAATGCTTATAAAATGGTGTTGTCCCACTTCAGTCAGTGCGCTTCCATGAGCATTATTCCAACCATTTCTGCTCATCATTTTGGTCCCTGGGGAACCAAGAGACAAAAGCAAGGGAACAAATTTTGTCTTTGTTTCTTAATATAGCTTTCAGCAAAGAAAATGGTTAGGGAATGTGACAAACAGGACGTTAGACATGAAGAGCAAGGTTTAATTAAATTGAATTACTAGACCTAGCTATTGTTAGTTTCAGCTACAGTAGACACATTACACCAAAATAATTTCCTTAAGTGCTGATGTAGCAAGTTATCATGGATTCAATTGATGTATTCTACTTGTTGGCAGCAAAGTGACATCAATGCTTTTATAAAGTGATTAGTTAGAGGGGATTCTAGAGAGCGTGTCTGCCCTCTTGTTTCATCTTTCTGTTTTTATTTATTTTTTCCTTTGATCTATGTCCTCAAGGATTTTTGCTTCCTGTCTACCTGCAGAGGACTAACTTTTAAAAGTTAGTCCTTTGTCACTCTTTGTCTGGGCAGCGAGCATCCATGAGGCTCCTGTCTCAGAATGGCTTATATCCATACATGGCAGCCAGCTTTTAGGGCTTCTTCTTCTGAAATTTAGGTAATCTTCTTCTTCTTCTTTTTTCTTGTTTCTTATTTCTTTTCCTATCCCAAGATGGATTCCCTAAAATAAAAAAAAAATAAGTTTTCCTTTATTAACTTACAAGAGCATCCTGAGTATTTTCTCCTGTTTCCTACCAGAAGTTCATATTGCACTGGCTATGCTGCACTCTCTTTGATATAAATACTGAATATTTTTACACTGCTTAGGGCTAAAAATTACATATATGCTGTGGTTTTCACCTGGTGCCAAAAAGAATATAACTGAGGTGGTAGTTCATCCTTTTTGTGGGAGAAACTCCACTACTGGGCTTCTGGCACAGTGAAATCCCTTTCCTTTCTTGACTCAGTGGGAGGCAAGTGGGACATGGTCTCCAATGAGAAAGGTTTGGGTGTGGGATGGGGAAAATGTTACCCTGATTACTGGTGGTCCCAGGAGGGACACCAAAATAACCAAACAACAATTGGGGAAAAATTAGGTGGAGCACAAGTTGGCAATGCGAGAGGCAGGGTAACTTAGCAGGATCTTGCAACCCAGTGTCTACGGGGTCAAGTCAGTCAAGCAGCACACCAGGTTTTGAAGAATAATTGAGAACTTTTATTAAATGCAAACACACAATGTGGGCAAAACACACACACTCAGATAACTAAAGAAAATAAAGGTTGGAGTGATATAGAGGCATTTTGAGAGGGATTTGAATTGGGTGATACGACACCTGTCCTGAAGTCCAAGGGAACCAAGGCGGAGGTCCGGAGTGACGCAGTTACAGGCAGTCTAACTGTGGGGAAGGCTTGCCAGACAAAGTGGCGGCAGGATGGGATGAAACTCGGGAACGATCTGAGGAAGGTCTCGGAATCAGAAGTTTTTATAGGGAGAAATGTGACTGCAGGCTAGCCAGAATTTGGGAAAAACAATGAGTTTCGGGTGAAGGACAAAGCTTTTGGAAAGGACAAATTTAACATAATGGTTTTAGTCCAAATTGACAAAGGAGAGGACAGTATGCAGATATGCGGTGCTTAGCGCTGGAGCATTTAGCTTGTCCAGTTCTCTTTTTCGGAGTAGAGAATCCTTTGTAAGTATCATGCATACATAATTAGAGTTTTTGCAGGAAAGCCCCCTAAACAATGATCTGGCAGTTTCTGGCATGCCTGTATTGTTGTGTGAATATTCCAGCAATTAGTGGCCATGCCCTGCTCTGTGTTTGTTCGGGTGACCTCCCAAACACGTGGAGAGGAATGATGAAATGTGGCCAAATCATTGATATCAAAATGATATCCTTTCCCAGGATGCCAAACTGCAGTTACAAAAATGTCCTTTTTAGATAACTTGGTTCTCAGCTCTGAAGGCCTTCAGAGGTCAAAGGGAATCCAGAAAAGGACCAGAAATAGGATGTGATCCAGTGGAAGTAGTAGATCATTGGCATGGTGTGTTTGAACCGCCCAGACTCTAGAAAGCACAAGAAGTAACACTTAGTGTTACTAATAAAATATAAATAAATAAGCTCAGTGCTTATTTTCTCCATCCCTATTTTACCAGTTTTGCCTTTATTTTAGTTTATTTCATTTATTCAGTAGTTATGGACATGGTTCCTCTTTTTGTACACAATCCCAATTGGCTTTGTCTCACTGTGCTTTCTCGGGCACAGAAATAAACAGCTGAGTCGGCAGCTGTCAGGGAGTTTAGCAAGAGAGAGAACTCATTCTTTGATCCATCTACAGAAATGGTGGTTCGGCTTTTCAGAGAAGGGGAATACCAGGTGCCCCCGCTGTTGGCATTTATTCCTGCAATTGCTTCAAAAGTTTTTCCAGGGGGCTGGCGGATCCAGTACCAAGCATAAGAAGCAGAAGAAGCAATAGAGAAACCAGTCACTTTGCAGACCATTCTCAGATCCTCCCCAGGTCTCACCATCCCTGGTCCACTTGGTACAAGTTGAATATCTGAAAAGGCTCCTAGAAAAGAGAGAAAATTGCAATGACTTTATTAAATATATGGTGATCGTATAAATGTATTCCCCAAACATTTTTTTTCTACAGACTGTACACTTACTCTTTGGAACCACTGCCAAAGAAAACAAGAACAGCAACAATTTCATCATGTTAGTGCAAAGATGTCTTAGTTCTGGGTTGAAAACAAGGCCTTGAAAGTGAGTGTAAATTCAGCTCTTTCATGTGATAGATGTCCTTTTGTAGAAGAACTCTTTCTGTCCTGGGCTTAATTTGCATAAAGTCCCTCCTCCAGTGGAAGATGAAATATAAAGCAGCTGTGCAGGGCAGAGTTTGAGCATGGTTTAACCCTGTACTCCATATTTGTGCTGTGGGCCTAGGAATAGATTTTATGACTCAACATGCCTTGAAGGGGAAATAAAAATTTTGTAGTGGAACCTTGTCTTTTATGAGCCAGTGCAGTACATGATTGTTGCTGGTGTGTTTAACCCTTAAAGCATAGCTGCATAGGCTTTATCTCACCAGCTTTCAGGTGTGTTTGAAGTGGTCCTAGATTCTTCTCTTTCTGCTGCAGCTGTAATTCCACAAAGCAACTTAGATGGTCAAGCTACTTTAGGGCTGGGCCAATACATTTTTGTTGGCTTACCCAAAGGACTGGATGGAACCCGCCATCTACAGAAGCTGATTGGCTTGGTAGTCATTACACCACAGGTGGCAGGATAACATTCTCTTGTTACCCCAAAATATGGGTGAGTCAGGGGTTAATCCATGATGTCAGTACCTCTGGCATGGGGAATTATTAGCTCAGATGGGGAATTATTAGCTCAAATTAGGAGGCCTGTGAGGCTTAAGCACATTCTAGTGTGCTAAAGGCAACAGATTCACACATGGAGGACTGGACAGTTTGCGTAGTACACACCCCTTGTCCTCTAATATCTTACTGCTTTGACCTAAGGTACATCTACATTCTGCCTAAAGATGGGCCTAGTTCTCAGTTCCTGCTAGTGAAGAATTTGTGGTTGCATTTAACTCTTTTCTTAGTTGCATAGCCCATCCCTAACCACTGGAAAATAGATGATCAAAATGAGATGAAGGGGTTGAAACAAACCACTAGGTAGCTGGGGAAAAATGACCTGGAACATCCGTTAGGACAAAATGAAGAAGAAATCATGGAAAGAATGCAAGTCTACCTATGACTGTTTGACGTATTAGTCTAAAGATGTTGCATACTCAGTAGCAGTGGATCTTTTGTTGCTTTCCTGAAATGCTGGAAACAGAACCCCCTGTTCAGGTGTTCACCTGAAGGCATGGAGATCTAAAAGAGTGGTGGATATGTGTGCAAGCCTTTCACATCAAGCATCTTTCCACACTACACTGTCATAGTGCTATTATTCCACTCTCAGCATCCTATGGAATCCTGGGGTTTGCAATTTAGGGAGGGGCTTTAGAATTCTCAGCCAGAGAGCTCTTTGGCCTCAGTAAACTACAAACTCCAGAATTCCACAGGATGTTAAAAGTAGAATAATAGCATTATAACAGTGTAGTGCAGAAAGGCTCCAAGAAACATCACAGACCTTTTTTGTATATTGAGTATGAAAGTCTGAAGAGGGCATCGTAATCATGTTTGGTTGATCAGAAACCTTCCCCAAATTGCTGCTATGATCAGGAGCCCGAAAAAAAATGGTCATACCCCTCTTTTACTAGGATATCACTCAGAGCACGTGGTTTTTCTGCCCACCACGCTGTTACAGCAGAAAAGACCCCCAATTCATCCAGCAGTGACACCTAGTTCTCAAGATGTCACTTCTGGGTCAACTACAATGGTGGTGGTGCAACCAACTGAGGGTCCAGAGGACATGCAAAATTACTCTCCCACCCTCAAAACATACCCTTCCTTGTCCCGTGGCAACCTAAAACAGTCTAGAAATGGACCAAAGGATAACAGTTCGTAACTATGAATTGCTTGTATATAAGGACATTCCTCCACCTATCCTATCTGCCTTGTGGTCCTCTGGTGCCCTCTCTGGTCACTTGTATTTATGCACTTATTTATGCACTGAAGGGATTACTAAGCATACAGTTAGGGATGTAAAGAATATTTAGATAGGGGAATATTGATGTAAAAATGATCAGTGACCACAAGATCTTTTTGGACTTTTGCCATGGAGGAGAAGGAGAAGGAAGAGGGAGGAGGGGGAAGGGAGGAGAAGCCATTTGCACAAACCCAGGCAGATCAGTGGAAATAATTATTTCCAGCATTTCCAGCATGTCAGTGAGACAGTCTATTAGAGTCCATCAGTCTAGCGGTGCTCATGAATAGCAACATCTTAAATAAATAAATAGGTAAGTAAGTAAGCAAGTAAACCAATCAGTATGGATATCACTGCTGTTTTTCTTTTCTTTATGCTTTGTTTAAAATACCCAGATTTAAGGTGACACTGATCCCCGCCAGATAAAAAAAAGTCTCTGAAAGTCCCAGGTTTTATTATCATACAAACCAAATTTATTTTGGAAAGCCACATGATGTTTTGTTCGTTCCAAAGTATTTCTGGGAACTCCCAGCATTATCAGGGACTTTTCATTCTTACTTCCCAAAATTTTCTGAAATGAGATACATTGCTACTTGCCAGTCTGTTTGCATTATTCTGGAATTAGCTAAGATGGCTATTATTTCCAGGATATATGTTCAACAGGGAGATCAAGGAGGAGAAAAGGAATGGTTGCATAAAAAGAAAAGAAAAAGAAATGGAACTCATGTTTAACTACAGTATTTTGAATATTGCTTCTGAATAATAATTTGAAAGGCTTAGTGGAAAATGGTGAAAATCATTTTTTAAAATGTTGCATGAGTCTAGATGTCACACTGGAAGGGAGGAGGAAAAGCACAAAGGGGGAGTTAGGGAAACCCCTGATATTCCATGAAAGATTTTGGTGCAAACCTGGAAATATGTAGCTACAGTGAAAACAAAAAAGGTCTGGAAAGTCTCTATACTGTCAACAACACTTTTTTGCCTTCTGAATGAGCCCATTGCTCCATTATGTTACCCTGATTTCTGGGGGTCCCAGGAGGGACACCTAAATGTGCTCAAGCAATGGGAAGGGAATTAGCCAAGAGCACAAGTTTGCAATGCGAGAGGCAGGGTAACATAGCGAGATCTTGAACCCTATGTCTATGGGATCAGGCCAAGTCAAGAATGAGACAGATGTTGGAATTAATAATTGTTTTATTAGAGCACAATCAAACAAATGTATGCAACACACTGATGCAAGAAACTATAGAAATAAAGGTAGTAGTGGATAGGGATTTTTGAGGAGGTTTGGTATGGGAAACTCTATACCTATCCTGAAGCCCGGTTAGAAGCAGAGAAGCTGGGGAGCATGGATCTCAGCATGTGGAGCTGAGGGGAAGGCTCACTGGACAAAGCAACAGCAAGGCGGGATGGAAGCCAAGAGCGATCCGAGGAAGCACTCAAAGTCAGGGGTTCTTATAGGGAAAATTGTGGCTGCAGGCTAGCTTGTACTTGTGGAAAACAATGAGTTTGGGGCTAGAGACAAAGCCTTCAAAAGGTCAGAATTTGAATGATTGAGTTATAGCCAAATTGTCAATAAAGTAGCCAGTATGGAAATGGGAGTGCTTGAGCATTCTATAGTTCGATCATCAAGCTGCCAGCGTGGGGCAGAAGATCTTTTGAAAGTTGCATGCATACATAATTGAGGTACTTGCCTTGAGGTCTCCTGAAGCTGCGAGTCGGCTATTTCTGGCCTGCCTGTATTTGTTTGGAATATACAGCGATTATCAGCTGAGCCTCTGTGCGTGCTTGTCCGGGGACCTCACAAGCATGTGGAGAGGAATGGGTAGAGAAGGCCGAATTATTGATATCAAAAGATATCTTTAATATCCAACAAGCTCAGGCTAGCAATGGCGGTAACAATGAAATGCTGTCATACAAATATTAATCCAAGTATAGGCACTCATAATAAAATTGTTACTTGGTGAAAAGAAGTTGCCAGAGAAATAAAAACAGTAAAAATAATATTGCCATACTCAAATAAGGATTAAAACAAAGAATACAGCTAGGTAACATTATAGATATGAACGGTTGCAGATGCAGATTATTTAGTTCCAGACTTTGGCCATTTCCACACTAGACTGTTATAGCGTACGATTCAGTTTCAACATCCTATGGAATCCTGGTGTTTGCAGTTTCGGGAGGGAATGCCATCTCTCCCAAACTGCAAACCCCAGGATTCCATAGGATATTGAAACTGGAATCATAGTGCTATACAGTCTAGTGAGGAAATGGCCTTTGTTTTCTCTAAAGGGAACCCTGAGGTTTCTGTACAACAGAGGCAGAAGCTATCACTGTGTTTCTTGTACAATAATACACAGCAGAATCTTCAGGCTTCAGATTTGCCATCTGCAGAAGCACTGAAGTCTGGGGATTATTTCTGGATATAGTGAAGCGTCCTTCCACTTTACTGTTATAATATTTGTCTTTTCCTGTAGGTCTGCTAACTGTAGCCACCCACTCAAGTCCTTTTCCTGGAGCCTGGCGAACCCAGTACATTGCATAGCAGTAAAGTTGAATCCTGAAGCCTTGCAGGTGAGGTGGAGGGAGCCTCCCGGCGCTACCACACCTCCTCCAGTCTCCAGCAGCTGAACCTCTGAACGACAGCCTGAAAATGAAAGTCAACATGGGAATCAAGAGACGATTGTTCTGAAAAGTTTACAAGTCCAAAGTTTTCCTTGTGTGAGATAAATTACCTGAGAGAGCAGCAAAGAAGAGGAGGAGACTCAAGCAAAGGAACATGTCTCTGACAGTTCTGATGGTCTCTGGGATTCACGTATGAACTGAAACTATGTGAGGAGGATCTGGGTATTGGAGACAAGGCTGTCTGAGGGGTTACAGACTGAAGCCTTTAAGTGGGTGAAATACACTGATTTGCATGGACTCCATATTATAAAAACTGCACAAAGCCCTGTCCTTTTGCCTGAGATTTTCTCAGAAAACCACCAGAGAAAAGTGTTTAAAAGAGTGGGTTATCTGCCATCTTGACAACACAAGCTTGGGAGGTGGTTCAGATTCATGAATATAGCTCTCCTTCTAAATGGTTCCTCTCAGGAATTAAAGGCCTGAAGGGGAAAGAGAAGATTTCTCAATGGATTTGGGCTGTCCAGTGATACTAGGTTCTCCTGATCCCCAAGATGGTGGGGACTGTGGGAACGCTGAGTTCTCAGGTGTCTCTTCTTACAAAGAATGTCCCTTATTTGAGGGCCAGAAAGCCAGTCCCTCATAGGGCTGTCAGGTGTCCCTTATTAGAAGAGATTCCCCCAATATGATGGATGGAAATCTTTTCCTTTTATGTAGACTGAACAAGATGGCCTAAAAATCATGCACTTTTTTATGTAGGCCATTCATCTAGACAGCAATGTGTGTATTATGTAATTTCTGAATGTGTACAATATGTTAATTTTATAGAGAAATGCATAGCTAGGATAACTGAAAACAATATTTCCATTTGGTTTTTAGGTAGAACACAAACTTTTTCAACAGCTCTTTCAAAGAGTGCCAACTTTGCATGTCATGAATTTCAGCTGCCCCTTATTGCTATTTTAAAAATCTGATAACACTGTGGAGCCACCAACAAACCAATAAAAGAGGGCTAAGCCCAATATCACCTGAAATTTTTTTACTATGTTTCTTATTGCTCACTCTATTCCTCTTTCTAGCACTGACATTCACCTTTCACTGCAGCCCCGTTTTAACAATGTAAATCAAATTTCCAGTGAATTCAAGAATAACTAAACATAAATTTTGACTAACTGCTAGTACACTACCCCTTGCCATAGCAGAGGAGAGTTCATCCTTTGTAATATGAAAAGTGGTAAGCTTGAAATCCATGGCCTAAATCCTGGGAGGGGTTGGACTTTATGGCCTTTTGTGGCCTCTTCCAGATCTATGATTCTATGAAAACCTATTCATAGCCTTGATTTGAGTAGAACCATTTCATCAAATGAATTTAACCTATGTGCTGACTCACCATCCAACAGTTGGTTGAATGGGTCAAATCTAGCTTGCTTTTTGATTGATTACTTCCTTTATATCCCACCTTTCTCCAGATAAGGCACCCAAGATATCTGCTGCTGGTTGGAACTAGCCAACAAGACTTCAACCCATGCTTAATTATATAAACTAGGAATGTTATCTCCATAACTACAACCAGAAGTCATTCTCCCAGTATAGTTGCTATAGATGTCTCCTGTGGTGGAACAATGAAAAAAGCTTTCTTTTGTCTATTCATATGTACTCTTCCGTATAGTTGATACAAAAATGTTTCATGTGTGTGTTGTTGGCCCAGGTCCTGCTTTATAACCACTATCTGCTGATCTGTCTATATATTCTTCATATATATGGCTCCCATTATGTCACTTTCTCTCTTTAGAGCACCAAGATTTTTATCCAATCATATTCTCCAGATTCTTTCTCCTCCTTCATCGGTTATCGACATAAAGTTGATATTTTGAATAAAGGAGGAAACATAAGTAAGCTACATGGCATGAAAAATTCTGCTTAATTTTGCACATTAAAACATTGTGAGTAAGCATGACTCTGCTCTTAGGTGTGAACTGTGAGGAGAAAAGTCAAGGAGTTAGATTCTCAAGGGACCTACAATGTGCTTGTTTCCATGTAGACTTCTAAAGGAAGTATGACTTTCACTTCTGAAACCGCAAACCATCATGCACAGATGCCTGATTTATTTCATTACTTAAGGTGTCATTTTGCATTCTTTATACACGCTTGCCCTCTAGTGAGAAGAAGGAGAGAAAATCTAAGGCCTGGATTTAACAAGAAGTGACATTTCTCCTGTGACATGTGAAATACAGTGTCCCAAAGATCTGTAAGTCCTATGTCATTTGTGGATCCAATGCAGAGTTTGAAAGTTCTGTGTTGCCTCATCAAATCCTCATCAAATATCATTGTTCAAATGAATTGAATACTCACCAGCACCACAGCTATATTGAAGCTCCATCTCTCACATGAGTACACAGAAATCAGAAATATGGTATGAAAGTTTCTGACTTTGGTGTTCACCAGTATGTATCTAGCCTTGGGAATCTTACCTAGATGCTTCCTGGTGGTCCTTCCAAGTCTTAAGCCTGAATCTTGTCCCAAACAGAGCACACTAATTAAACTGATAGGATTTAGCAACATGTTGACTCATTAATCAATAATTTATTGTACAGTTCTCTCCTCCGAATTAACAACTAGGATTCAAACCTTAATCATCTTCTTATTTCCTTGATTGCAATCTTCATTTTGATTGATGACTGGAGCCAAGGTCTAGATCAGTTTTATTAATATTTAGGGAGGCAAATCTTCATAACTCTCATTCTTACAGTCAAGAACAAATAACGTTACCATGTTTTCTATTGATTCAAGGAAAGACTTCAAAAACTGCACAGTTCTCAATGACTATTTGCAGTTTCGGACTTACTCTGTTAAAAATGCACACTTTTGCTCACTGAAAACCCAACATTTTCCGTGCAGAGAAAACAATATTTCTATACAGAATTTCCCTGTGCAGAAAAGTCTTTTGTTCCCATCCCCAAAATTTGTGTTCTGTTCAGAAAACTGTCATTGTGAAATTTTCATCCATTGTGGATTCTTCTCATCAGGGTTCTCTGACACTTAAGACATCCGTTTTTCAACTCTTTTTAGTATACCTACTGGAATATCCTTTGCATTCCTAGTAAATCAGTGAGTACCGAGGACGTAGACAAGCTCCTTGGAAAGGTAAGAAGGACAACTTGCCCTCTTGATCCCTGCCCTTCATGGCTGGTCGTCCAGGGAGGAGTTGCAATTAAGACGTACTTAAGACATATTATTAATGCATCCTTCAGGGAGGGCAATTTTCCAGCTTGTTTAAAAGAAGCGATTATACGGCCGCTTCTAAAAAAGCCCTCCCTAGATCCCCTGGATATGAATAATTACAGACCAGTCTCCCATCTTCCATTTTTAAGCAAGGTGATCGAGAGGGCTGTTGCCCTTCAGCTCCAAGCTGTCTTGGATGAAACAGATTATCTAGATCCATTTCAAACTGGCTTCAGGGCAGGATATGGAGTTGAGACTGCCATGGTCGCCTTAGTGGATGATCTACGCCTAGGTATCGACAGGGGAAGTGTGACCCTGCTGGTACTCCTGGACCTCTCAGCGGCTTTCGATACCATAGACCACGGTATCCTTCTGGAACGCCTGAGAGGGCTGGGGATCGGAGGCACTGCACTTAAGTGGTTCCGGTCCTATCTCTCAGGTAGATACCAGATGGTGATGCTTGGGGACAGCTGCTCCTCGAAAAAGGAGCTTAAATCTGGCGTCCCTCAGGGCGCCGTCCTGTCCCCAATGCTATTTAACATCTACATGAAACCGCTGGGAGAGATCATCAGGAGGCATGGAGCAAGGTGCTATCAGTATGCTGATGACACCCAGATATATCTCTCCATGCCTCGGATAACAGCACCAACTAAGGATGGCATCTCACCTCTAAATGAATGCCTAGAAGCAGTAATGGACTGGATGAGGAAAAACAGACTGAAGCTGAATCCAGATAAGACGGAGGTACTTGCTGTTGGGGGCCCCAGCCCAGGTATAGAGGTTTGTCAACCAGTTCTAGACGGGGTCACACTTCCCCTGAAAGACTGTGTCCGCAGCTTGGGAGTGCTCCTGGACTCGCCGCTTCAGATGACAGCTCAAATTGATGCGGCAGCCAGGAGTGCCTGCTATCAGCTTCGGCTGATACGCCAGCTGCGCCCCTTCCTGGACTTGGAACACCTAAAAACAGTGGTACATGCGCTGGTAACTTCACGGCTTGACTTCTGTAATGCGCTCTACATAGGGCTACCCATGTGCTTAGTCCGGAAACTTCAATTAATTCAGAATATGGCAGCCAGGTTGGTCACCGGAACATCTAAAAGTGACCACATAACACCAATTCTGAAGTCTTTACACTGGCTGCCTATTCGTTTCCGGGCACAGTACAAGGTGTTGGTTTTTACCTTTAAAGCCCTTCATGGCTTGGGGCCAGCCTACCTGCGGGATCGCCTTCTCCCATACAATCCGCCCCGCACACTAAGGTCCTCTGGGAGGAATTTACTGCAGCCAATCAGAACTAGGTTGGCTGCGGTTACCCAGAGGACCTTTTCTTCTGTCGCTCCCAAGTTATGGAATGGCCTGCCGGAGGAACCCGGCATATTACCAGTCTTGACTGCTTTAAAAAAGCAGTCAAGACCGTTCTCTTCCGACAGGCCTTCCCAGATTAGTGTTCCACCGCCTCTCATCATTGTCTTTTGTGTTAATCTTGTTTTTAATTTGTTTTAATTAACTAATATGTTTTAGGGGGATAGAAGGGTTGGAGGGTGGGGAGGATAGGGTGTGTTTTAATGTTTTAATGTTTTTATATATTTTTGTAATGCCGCCTCGATCCATTGGGAGAGGCGGGATAGAAATAAATTTTATTATTATTATTATTATTATTATTATTATTATTATTATTATTATTATTATTAAATAGTCTGCAATCATAATTTTGGTCCTCTTAACTTCTTGTTTTTTCACTTTCTTTCATCTTTAAACAAGCACAAATCCCCAGTCTTTGTGTGCATCAAATTGTTCCCTAGAGTACTAAAATAATTGCTGGTACACAAAAGCAGTAGAAGGAATATCACTTTTACTGCTATGTAGACTTGATCAATGGATAAAGCTGGATTACAGTGGCAATCAGTATGTTAGATACAATGGTCCTTTGGCAGGAGAAAAGCAAAATTCTGGGCAAGGTACAAAGTATTCTTTGTTAACTGGAAATCCTTACCAGGCTTGGATCCAGTATATCTGTGAGATCTCCTTCTTCCTCATACATCCAGGTTATCTAGGGGACATCTACTTCAGTCAGCTAGGACTAGACTGGCAATTGTCACTCTGGAGACTTTCTCTTCAGTTCTCTCAGACTGTGTAATGACCTGCCAGAAGAAATTGACAGCTGGATAGACTAAATTTAAAACAGAAGTAAAGACCATTTTCTTCCAGCCAGCCTAACCCAGATGGTTCTTAACTTGTCAGTTTTAAAGTATGAATGTATTGCTTTTAATATGTACTGATATTACATGCTTTTCTAATTGGTGTTATGGGTTTTTTAGCTGATTTTATCCTCCCATTCAGTTGCTGTATTTTAATCCGTTACTGCTCCCCTTCTTGATCTTAGAGAGGTGGGTAAGAAATTGTTATTCTTGTTGTTGTCATAATAGTCCTGTTTAATTTTTACTGTTCAATCTGTAATACTTTGATTGATGTAGCTACTAGGTGCACAGGAGGGTTTTTGTCTTGTTGCAGATTCATTTCCTCTCACTGTGCTTCTTGCACAGTAATACACAGCGGTGTCTTCAGATTTCAGGCTGTTCATTTGCAGATACAGCATGTTCAAGGGATTATTCCTGGAAACAGTGAAGCGGCCTTTCACTGTGTCAGCATATTGTTGCTGGCTACCATCAGTATATATTCCTGCAATCCATTCCAGCCCCTTTCCAGGAGCCTGACGGACCCAGCTCATGTAGTAGCTGCTGAAGGTGAACCCAGAGGCTTTGCAGGACAGCTGAAGGGAGTCTCCAGGTCTCTTTACACCCCCGCCAGACTCCTCTAGTGGTGGATGAACTTCTGATTGGACATCTAGAAAAAGTAGAAGATTGTCAAATTATCTTCAGACTAACACCTGGAAAAGAACATCCTTTTGCATTGTAAACTAGAAGAAAAGACCAAAGTACCTGGGATTGCTGCTGAAATTAAAACAATTTGAAGCCAAAATAACATTTTTACGGTTCTTGATATGGGTGAGATTCACTAGGAGGCACTCACAGTAACACAGGGGTATGTGTCTGGTATTGCTCCTCAGGGGGAGGGTGCATGAGAGGAATTTAAAGAAGACGCATCCTCTGAATTTACATAGGTCTCAGCATAAAAGAGAAACACAGTTCTTTCACCTCTGTGACTGAATTTAGGTTTTTGAAAGAGATTTGAACGAAAGCAAGCCTATCGGTATGTTCAGTCAACCTATTTTTGCTCTGATGAAACAGGTTTGTCAGAATTTTCTCTTTTCCCCTTTTTAAAAAGAACTTTGCACAAACTGTTTGACCACAGTCATTTGTAGTATAAAGGAAATATAAAAGTACTCCAGTGGAAGCAAATATTGCTTCTACAGTCTCCCAAAAAATAACTATCCAGACTTATCTCTTTGCTTTTTGCAAGATTTGAGAGATAACAGACCATGTTTCATATGTCAAGTCAAGTGGAAATAACTTTTCTGTCTACTTTCACAAGAGGGCACAGTTCACTTTAAAGACTGAAGTAATATTGTTTTAAAACTACACTTTGTACAATTTCCTGCTAAGATTGTTCTCTGTTTTCCCATTCATGTCTTTGGCTCAGATTCTACTGTTGCTCTTTTTTAAAAAATTAATTTTTATTGAAATTTTTAATGAAAAAAACAATTAAAAAACCCTCCCCGCTTCCAGACATCAATTTTCACAGTTGAATCTGAGTTTAACATTCCATTCCATATAAACATTCCGTTCCATACATTATCTCTATTTTATAACAATCTATACTATTACTTTTAGCTTATATGTAACTATTTACATATTATATTTTACCATCTCATTTTGTCTTCCTCCTTTCTCACAACCTTTCTTTCTTTCCCCCTACTTCATTCTTTTATCCAATTCAATACTTCTTGCCATTTTCTGCAAAAAATTGGCTTATTTTTAAGTGAAAAAGTTAACTTTTCCGTTGCTACCATATCCAGGACTTTGAATTTCCATTCCATTCTCTTATGTCAATATTTTTTCCTTCTTTCCAATGTTGAGCATAAGTCAATCTTGCTGCAGTTATTATATAGCAATGTCTTTTGATGAGATCTTATTTCTCTTTGTTGCCCTAACATATTCAACAAATAAAGTTCTGGCTTCATTTCAAAGTTTAAACCATATATTCTTTGAATTTCACCGTGTATTTCTTTCCAAAACTTTTTTGCTATTTTGCGGGTCCACCACATATGGAAAAATGATCCCTCTTTCTCATCACATTTCCAACGTTTTCCATTCCCATTTCTTGTTATTATTTTTTTTCAGTTTTACAGGTGTATGTACCATCTACATAACATTTTATAAAAAGTTTCCCTTAAATTCAAACCTGGTGTAAATTTTACATCTGTCTTCCATGTCCTCACCTATGTATCCAACTCAATTGGATGTCCTATATTTTGAGCCCATCTAACAATGTTATTTTTAACGGTTTCTGGTTCCATCTGTCTTTGTAACAATATTTTGTAAAATCTGGAAATTCTCTTTTTCGGGTCCCCTTTCATCAATACATCCAGTTTGTTTTTATTTCTTTCAAACCCGTATAATTTTTGATCCATTTTAAATCTCTCTTTTATTTGTCTCCATGGGGACCAGTTTACTTCATGGCTTTGCTCTTTTAATTCCTCTTCCGTACTCATTCTTAACTTTGTACCATCCTTTTTCAATAGCTCTCGATACGTCAATAATTTTCCCTGCCTTGTTGGAGCAATATTAAATTCTTCTTGGAGTGAGGTCCACATTGGAAGTCCTCTGTAGAATTTGTGTTTTATTTGTATCCACACTTTCAGTAGAGACTTTCAGGATACAATGATTGTTAAAGTCTTATTCACCTTTACTTTATCATAGCATAAGTATTTCCCTGCCAACCAAATCTATTTTCTATTCCTTCAGCTTCTTTTATTGTTGTGTTCTCTGCTTGAATCCAATCTTTAATTGTTTCTAAGCAGCGTGCTTGATAATATATTTTCAGTGATGGCACATCAAAACCTCCTCTCTGCTTTGCATCTTGTAATGTTTTAAATCTTATTCTTGGTTTCTTACCTTGTCAGATAAACTTCTGTAGCCTTTTTCCCCATTCTTTAAAGATCTTTTCTTCTCCTATTATTGGCAAATTTTGGAACAGGAACATTAGCTTAGGCAATAGGGACATTTTAAAAACATTTATTCTTTCCAATAGAGATAAATTCATATTTGTCCATTTTTCCATTTTGCTTTGAATCTCCTTCCATGTCTTCTGTAATTGTTATCAAACAATTCTTGATTTTTATTTGTTATATTTATTCCTAAATATTTTCTTTTCTTTACTATTTGATATCCTGATTTCTTTTCCAAATTTTCTTGTTCTTCCTTTTTTTTTTTTTGGTATATTTAATGTCATCATCTTCATTTTTCTTTATTTATCTTATATCCTGCTATTTGTTCATATTTTTGAAAGATTTCCTTCAACCTCTGTATTGAATCTTGTGGTTCCTCAAGAAATATTATTACATCATCTGCAAAGGCTTTGTGCTTTATCTCCTTCCTTTTTGTTTTTAATCCTTTTATTTGTGGATCTTCATTTATTACCAACAGTAATACCTTAAAACTGTTATAAATAAAAACGGTGATAGTGGGCATCCCTGCCGTACCTCCTTCTTTATTTCAAAGCTTTGTGTTTTATTTCCATTTATTATTAACTTTGCTGATTGATCCCGATGTATCTTCTCCAACCAATTGCAGAATACTTCTCCCAGGCCACATTCTCTTAAAGTGTAATGCATAAAATTCCAGGAAACATTATTAAATGCTTTTTCAGCATCCAATGAGATGATAACTATCTTCTTCCCTTGACTTTTATCATAATATTCAATTGTATTTAATAAAGTTCTAATATTGCTCTTCATTTGTCTGCCTGGGAGAAAACTGGTTTGTCCTTCCTGTATTTTATCCTTCATTGCATGTCTGAATCACTTAGCCAATATCACTGCCCATATTTTATAGTCTACAGTCAGCAAAGAGATTACCCTATAGTTCTTTACTGTTGCTCTTGACTTGGATAAACCCAATGAATCAATAGGATTTTACCAACATGTTGACTTACCACAGAGTGATTAAGTCCATGGGTCAACAGGATTCCCTCCCTTTGCTTTGATTCTCAGATCCTTGATATTTTGCAAAAATATATCATTGTTAAAGAGTGAAATCTGTTATGCAATTAAATCTGACATGGTTAAACGAGAATAAGAAGATTTTTTTGGTCATTATCAACATCAACAACAAAGCATATGTCTTATTAAAGAAAGAGAATTTTTAGATGCAGTGTAAAAAAAAGCCAGGAATTGTAAAATTTACAAGATGGTAATACTTGATAAAACAACGTGTTGAGCTGAATGCCACTCATACATGTTTTTTTTAAAAAAAAGAAGAAAAAAAAAAAACCCTACCCCATTTCCTGAATTTTACAATTCACAGCTTTTGAAGGGAGAAAAATATTTGGAGGAGAGACAGCACTTTAAACTGTTAGATCAACATTCGGCTTCTGAGAAAAATGTTGTTGGAAGGATAGTTTGGTGAAAGTGTAAATGATGAATAAGATAATCTCACCAATGAATAGGGCCTCTGGTTGATACTCTCATGAAAAATTGGTGGAGCATCATTCCCAGGCCACTTTATAGTGTCACTGTTACACTTCCAAGAGGTAGCAGACAAAACAATATCAAGAGCCTAAAGCATCTATGCAGCAAATTTCACTCCAGAACTGATGATACAAATGGACATCCTAACCTCAAACATCTTTCTAGCCTCTGAAAGTAGTAGTTGGCATGAACACCATGCTGACTGCTCTCAGGGTAATTGCATGGGGAAAATACATTGGTAAATTGAGGCAGCTTCTTGTTTCTGTACGTACTGCTGCTTCAATAAGACAGCTTTTTTGAAAATCTGTTGCCCACTCCCTCAGAAGAAGGTTTGCAGACTGCAGTAATGGAATATAAAAGACCAGAATTTCATTGAATGATGAATCAACAGCTAGTCAGAAACTTGGGACATTTCCACACTACAGCTCCATCCCAGCAAGAGAATGCATTGAATCCAGTCCATAAAGCTTGCTATCACACAACGTTATTGCAGTCCCACTTCTGTCACATCCTCAGCCATCGTGATTGCACATTATACTATTACCAGAAAATAGTATATTTTTATCTGACAATTGTATCAGCTAGGGCCATGCGGGAAGGGTGGAAGTGCTATCAAAGTACTTCCTTCCCCGGTAGAGTGCCAGAAGAGGCCAGCTGCACTGCAGAAGGAAGGAGCATGTCCTGAACACTGCCATTTGCTGCCAGTTGGCCAGATGCAGAAAAGATCGTTGGGACACACTAGCATCCTGGCAATCACACTGCTGGGATGACACCCAGGACATCATAGGATCCAGGTTTAGTGTGGAAAGGGCCTCGGACAAGGCAAAATTCCCATTGGGCAGCTACTTTCTGGCTCAGAACCATGAAATGCTATGTCATGCCCATTCATCATAACTGCTCCTTGAAAAAGGAAACAGAGAATCCCAAGTGAGTTGCTCTCTATTGCTACTTAGAACTTTTATGGGTTTCCCATCACCCTTCCTTTCAAACCAGCCAGAAATGAAAGTTATGGAGGTTAGTTTTTTTCACCATCTGGTGCCTCAAGAAAATAACCAGGCAACCATTTGATGACCAACCATGGAATCATGAGAGCAGACACAAAAAGTTGATCATCCAATGCATGCAACCCAGTTGCTTAATATTATATGAGCTTGGAAACCTAGGAATTTTAAAATAGAATCATAAAAATAGGGAAAAATTATATTGAGTTAATAGAGAGAGATTGTACCCTTTTTGCTGCTTTTTTTTGTCATTAATATTGTGCATGTCTTACAATTTCTAGCTTTTTTATGATGCCCCTAAAAAGTCTGGTATAGTGCTTTCAGAACTGGATTACAACCCTGGAGACTAGTGTTCAATTCACTATTCAGTATCTAAACTGCATGATTTAAGTATTGGACTATGGTTCTGGAGAACATGTTTCAATTCACCACTTGCTGGGTGACTTCAGGTGTGTCACGACTCTCAGCCTCAGAAAACTCCATGATGAGTTCACCTTAGGGTCTATATTATTCTGGAATGACTTGAAGGCACACATCTTCTTACATTAATGAGAGATCTATTATCGCTGTTGATCACAGACAGGTGCTTACTCTTATTTAATCTCTCTTGTTTTTAATTTTGTTTTAATTTGTTTTTAATAGTTAATGTGTTTTAGGGGGTTAGAAGGGTTGGTGGGTGGGGAGGATGGGTTACATTTTAGTCTTTTTAATGTATTTATATACTGTTGTAATGCCGCCTCGATCCATTGGGAGAGGCAGGATATAAATTATTATTATTATTATTATTATTATTATTATTATTATTATTATTAATCACAGTGAATTGAACTGTGAATCAGATTGCAAATACAGTGGGTCCTCGGTATCTGGGGTTTGGTGCCTGAGCCCCCATAGATACCCAATTCATGGATGCTCAAGTCTCATTATGTACAATGGTGTAGAAATGGATCCCTTACATAAAAGGGTAAAAATCAAAGTTTGGTTTTTGGATTTTTAAAAATATTTTCAAGCTGTGGTTGGTTAAATCCATGGGTACAGAATTTGCAGCTGAGGAGGGCCAACTGTAATTCATTATTCTTCCATTTTACAGATAACTTTATAGGTGAGCTGAAGACTGTGAACTCTGAGTAATTCTGTTTTGATCTCTGTATTTGAATATTTGGGAACATTGCTTCAACTGTTATTCAAAAGTACTGGGGAATAATGTTTGGGAATAATAATTTAAAAAGTGGCCCTTCTGATTGGGAAGTATAGATGAACCTGGCAAAAAAAGACTCATACCAGATAACTAAGTGAAACATCAGTTCTTACTCTTGAACATCTAGATCTAATCAGCCCAGGCTAAAGCCATAAATTTCCCATCCACCAGGGCAAGAGTTTCAAAGGCAATTCCCCTATAGAAAGGCCACTGACCTATTCTGGCTTATCTTGGTATGTCATCATAAGGAGGACATCAGGTGCTATGCCCAGTTTCTATCCAATTATGTTTCCCTTCTCTCTGTCTATACCCTAGGGCCAAAGTTTCTTGTTTATGTGGATTACCCTGGAGCTGTTCTCCCACTTAGTCTTTCATGAGGGAAAACAGGCAAATCACTGCCAATTACATCAGTCAGAACTGGAACTCCGCAGAGTTATTTCTCTCCCCCTATAATTATGAAAATCACTACTGTTCTTTCTGTGGGACAAAGTTTTCAGAACCCTTCCAGAAGATACTTGGAAAATAATCTGCATTCAAGTCAAAAAGTGATTATAAAATCTCCCTCATGTACCATTCAGAGCTAGGATGAGGAGCGAGTTGTAGACAAGGCTCTGTTAAGTTGAATTCAGATGCACCTCCTTCATTGCTTAGTTGTGGCTTGATGCTTGTTGGTCAATGCACACTTTCTTAATTGTGTTGCTCTTGTCTTAAAGAAGAGGCTGACGTACTTCTTTCTTACAAACTGACATTAGCACAGTCAGTTGCTAACCATGGCAGCTTTTTAAGCATAGACTGATGCCAGAAATCAGGTTGTAGGCAAATGTAAGCAAATATGTTTTAGAGAGAAATTTCACAGTAATGAGGTTTCTGCCATTATTTCTTCTGCTGACCTTGCATCAATGCAAAAGAGATAATGCCAACTGCCCTAGACAGGATTCCACCCGATTCCAGTTCCTCATGAGTGGTATCAGCCAGGAGACCTCCTTATTGGTGGAATAACATCTCATATCGTTTATATGTTCACTGAACTTCCCTTCAGAAATAATCCTAATGACTTTTATGAACTGGGTCTTGATTTACCAATGTAAGGAACTCATCTACCTTTTCTGTTCTGTGTTCTTGAAAATATCAGACTATGCATATGTGGTTTAGGCAAGTTAGAACGTTAATGTCTCAAAAACATTCTTTGTGTGTTATGAATCTTGTAGTTTCTTTCCTTTCTTTCTTTCTTTCTTTCTTTCTTTTTTTTTTTTTTGGAGGAATATCACAACTTTATTTTATGTCAGCATTTCCTTTGTTTATGCAATGAAGAAGTTTCGTATGGTTTGCCCATGTTAGCTGTAGGATATCTGATGTTAATAAATGACTGTATAGAGTATGGAAGATAAAACCAGAATATTATGTGGAGTATTCTGTATTGCCCAGCATTTCAAAATATTCCCTTAACATTTGGTCCTAAATGCATAATGTGTTTATGCCAATGTTTCATTAGCCCTAAAAAAACTAGGCTTATGGTTCTTACAGAAATATAATGCCTGCAGAAGATCTGGAGTTCAGTTGCAAAAAAATTACATGACATCAGGGCATGGATGGGAAAGTCACCTAACTGAGACCAGCCAGCAGGCTGAGCATGTGGGGTGAATGAACAGACTGGTTGAGAATGTGGCATGTTTTATGTTTCTTACTGATTTCCAATTTGTATCTCTTTTAAGTTATACTTAACCAAGCTCTCTGTCGGTATATTTCCATATGTTGTTTCTCTCTTTCTGACTGTATTTGAGGTTTCTCACTATAGTCCATTTTTACATTTGGTCTCTTTCAGAACAAGAATGTATCTTACGCTATGCTATGTTGTGTTCCCTTCACTTGCCTTATGTTACATGTAACTATTTCAAAATGCAGAGCACAATAACAGATGGCATGTACATTTGAATGGCAAATGCATTGTTTTAACAGCAAGTCATTTGATTTATTTTCTTGATTTCCAATTTGTACCTCTTTCAGCTGTACTTCATAGCTGTAATTATTTCCCTTCCTATTGTTATGTAATTTTTCTTGGGCTGTCTCTCTCTCTCCCTTTGAAAGTCCCTCAAAGCTACTTTGAGGTCCAGAATTCTGACAAAGCAATTGTATGCAACAAAGAAATTTCTTCAAAAATATCTTGTTATTCTGTTTGCAGGATGGTGACAAAGTTCTACCAGCATGTCCTGGCTTTGGCATTTGCTATAAATAAAATCAATGAGAATCCTGAGATTTTACCCAATGTCACCCTTGGTTTCCAGATCTATGATAGCTATTACTTTGAAAGGATGGCATATCGCACAGTTCTGGACTTACTCTTCAAATCACAAAGATTTGTCCCCAACTATCAGTGCGGACCACAAAAGAACCTGGTAGCTGTAATTGGAGCACTTGGGTCTGATCTCTCCTTCCACATGGCAGAACTTTTAGGACACTATAAAATTCCACAGGTAAGAAGTGTATGGGAGGGTTAAATGATTTGTTTGTTTCTTTGCTTATTAAAATCTTGACTCAAAACCTTCATTTCTTACTGTGGGGATAATTGTTCTTAAGAGTCAGAGATATAATCAATGGGAACAAAGCTTTGTCTCACATCTACAGAAGCCAAATGGAAGATAGTTTTGAGAAACTGAGGAGATAAAGGCTATTACTTTAGAGAACAAGGTTCAAATCTCTATTCAACCATGGAAACTCACTGGGTGATGGTACACAAGTCTCAGCCTCAGAAGAAGGTAAAGGCAAACTCCCTTCTGAACTGATCTTGCCAAGAAAAACCTGTGATAGCTTTGCTTTAGGGTCACCATAAGTTGGAAATGACTTGAAGACACACAATAACAAAGATTACAGGAAAGAGCAGGTTATATTGTTTTACCATTCTGCTCTCCTAGAGCTTTGGAAAGAACTCACAGCTCTTCTAAAATTCTCTCAATTTAATTTGTAATCAAATGTACAAAGTATTTTTTTAAAAAAATCATAATTTTATGGCATCTCACTCATTGTTTCATTTAACTAAAATCATTGTGCGTTATGTCCTAGCTTGCATATGGTTCCTTTCAGTCAAAGCAGAGTGGTGGAAGACACTCTTCTTCCTTCTACCGCATGGTCCCAAATGAATCCCAACAGTACATGGGGATTATCCAATTGCTCCAGCATTTTGGATGGACATGGGTTGGGCTCTTGGTTGCGGACGACGAGAGTGGAGATCATTTTTTGCAGATCATGGAGACCTTGTTTTCCCAGAATGGAATCTGCTCAGCCTTCACACAAAAGTTCCCACGCCACAGCCGTCTTATTGAACGACAAGATAACAGTTTTGTGAGACTAGCTGCAGATAGAGTATTTCTAGATAGAGTCAGAGTATTTCTTATGCATGGTGATGCTATGATGTTTATGTGGATGATCACATTTCATAATTTATTACTTCCTGAGGAGATGGAAACTGTATATCTTGGGAAGTTGTGGATTATGACAGCACAGACTGAGTTTGCTGTAACAGGCCTTACAAGGAGATTAGACTTACAAATTTTCAAAGATACTATATCCTTTGCAGTTCACTCAAAGGAACTTCCAGGTTTCCTGGAATATCTTCACAACATAAAATCTAATCATATAGAAGGAGGTGACTTTCTCCGAGAGTTCTGGGAGCAAGTTTTTGAATGTTCAGTTCCAGACCCTCAGGAATCAGTAGAGATTGATCGTATGTGTACATGGGAGGAGAAGCTGGAAGATGTTCCTACATCTGTTTTTGAAATGAGCATCACTGGTCACAGCTACAGCATCTACAATGCTGTCTATGCTGTGACACATGCTGTCCATGTCATGGAATTACACAGAGGCAAACTAAGAACAATGTTGGGAGCTGAAAGAGTCAAATGGCAAGATCTTCAGGCTTGGCAGGTGATATGTCCTTCATGATCATTTTTACAGATAGCTAAACAGTATCCTAGAGAGCCATCATGGTGTAGTGGGTTTGGGCACTGTCGTATGTCTGTAGAGACCAGGGTTCAAACCCCTGTGTTACCACAAATCTGCTTGTGTCTGTGCTTTGAAGCCAATGCAAAACAACTCAGAGAAAGTTAAGTGAAGTAAGAAGGCAGATTTTAATTAAGCCAATTAAAAAAATTACAATTAAGGATTTCAATTGCCTAATCAGACCAATCCCAGGAATGCATTATGAATTTGGTCCCGGACACACTTCCCTTGCTAAAATTTATACCCTTCTGTCTTTTCAAAAATACACATTTGGATTCCATTGGTTGTACAATATATCTGTAGGCACATGTAAAGCCCTTCTTACCTCCAGAACTTCATTGCTGCTATTCTCCCTTCTCTGTGACTTAAAATCTTTATCTTAACAGAAGGACAGGCTCAATTCACATAAAAGATTCTTTTTTTTTTTTTAACTCCATGATGAATTTGTTGGTTCTTATCTGACTTTCCCATCTCATTCTGGCTAGTAACCTTCTGGTGTATCTTTGGTCCTTTTCGCATTAAGGCTTCTAGCGCGAGCGGGGGAGGGCGGCTTGTGCGAGAAGGCTCCTACGGGAGGCTGCTGCTTCCCCGCTTGTTCCCTCCGCAGGCGAAGGAAGGAGTGGGAAGCGGCAGCCTCCTGGAGGCGGCAGCAGCTCGAGCGTCCATCCCCCCCCACGCGAGAGAAAGGAGCCTGTCCAATCTGACCCGTCCGCCCCCGCGCGTGCGTGCGAAGCGGGAGCCTGTCCCGTCCGCCCCCCCGCGCGCTCACGAGCGGGAGGCTGTCGTGCCCCCCCGCGCGTGCGGCCAGCCCCTCCCGAAACTGCAAACCCCAAGATTCCAGAGGATGTTGAAAGTTGAATCATTGCGCTATAACAGGCTAGTGCGGAAATGGCCAAAGAGAAGCCAAAAACACAACAGACTGAAGAAGAAAACAAAACCTTAAAAATACTAATTCAGTATTAATTACTAATGCCAAAGCTGTACCTTTAAAAAAAAACAGCAGTAAACAGTAAATCCATCTTACAGTAACAGAAACAGAAAATTCTTCTTCTCTTACCCAGTAGATATTCAAAGACCACTCCAATATAGGGGAAGAGTGAACTTTGAATACCGTATATGCAACTGCTCAAGGCATTGTATTGTTTTGGCACACTTTTGGAAAAGTATATGTATGTACATGTATACACATACATACACACACATAGATACACACATATTAAAAAAAATGTTGCACCATTCACTACAAGTCCACTATCTTTTTAGCAACAGCAGAACACAGAGAGAAAGGAATGAGAGGAAAGACCATACTTCTATGTGCTATTTTATTTTGGAAAACTAAGAATTTGTCCATGAAACAACAAAGGGAAAGATCAAAACACATTTGATAGCAGGAGAACATTACTTTCAGACTAGTTTTCTGTTTGATGCAAATCCATGCAAGTGAATTAGGGTGAAAAGTTTTTGAAAGGATCCACAAATTGGCCAAATATCTGTGTTTCTTCTTTTGCTATTAGCTCCATTCCTTTCTTCAGACCATTTCCTTTAACAACTCAGCTGGAGAAGTTATATCTTTCAATGATAATGGAGAATTGATTACCGGATTTGACATAACAAGCGCAGTCATATTCCCAAACAATTCTTTCCTTACAATAAAAATTGGAATGGTGCATCCCAATGATCTTGATGAAACTCAACTAATCATTAATGAGGATCTGTTTGAATGGCGGGCAAGATTTAACCAGGTGTGGATTGTTTGGGGTTCTTGACAGGCACCCACTTATCAGTATAGGTGATCTTGCGATTGAAGATTTCCTTTGCTGCATGAATAGGAAATGTCATCAGTGCTCTTCTTCTGCAATAAAGTTAGAGCCATTTTCAGAAGAAAAAAATAAAGGGAGATGTTATAGTAAAGTACTGGGTTACTTCAGTCCTCATAATTTTTTTTAAAAAAAAATAATGGTACATATTTGTAAAAAGTAAAATAACAGTAAATCTTTACAAAATATTCATCAATTATATGGAAAGATAATGGAACCAGGTAAGATTTCTTACTGGGGTACGAAAGGTTTTTATGCCATCCCTTCATTAGACCATTTTGGAATTGGAGAGGAGCACAAAAGTTGTTCTTGTTGTCCACCTTCAGGTTATTTCTGACTTAAGTAACTCCAAGGTGAACCTGTTGTGTGGTTTTCTTGACAGCATTTGTTCAGAGTGGGTTTGCTTTTGCCACCTTCTCAGGGTGAGAGAGTGTGAGTTGTCCAAGGTGACCCAGTGGCTTTCCATGCTCTCCAGAGTTGTAGTCCACAATTGATGTCTTCCATTATACAGCACAAAGTTCAAGCCACTACCCCTTGCTGGCTCTCTAAATACTGCATGCTGTTCTGTGGTTTAAGTTGTTTCTGATTTATGGTGGCCCTAAGGCAAACTTATCATGTGATCTTGGCAATTTCTGTGCAGAGAAAGCTTTCCAATACTTTCTTTTGAGGCTGAGGAATTAGGACGGGTTGCTAATATGCCAGAGAACAAGATCAAATTTCAAAATGACCTTAACAGATTGGAGAGCTGATCCAAGGCTTGTTCATGCCCACCCAGTGGGTTTCTGTGGCTGACTGGGATTTTGAACTCTGGTCTTCAGGGTCCTAGCCCAAAACTCAAACCGCTATGTCATGTTGTCTCTAGCAGTAAAGTACTTAATCTCTTTTCTTTGGTCTCTGTCTTTTGATTTCCCACAACAAAGGAATAAATGCAGAAATCTGGCCTGGAATTCTCTTAGTTGCTTATGCTGGGATAACCGGAAATGTTAGATGTAAAGGAGTGACTGAGGCCATTTCCGCACTAGGCTGTTATAGTGCTGTTATTCCACTTTCAACACTCTATGGATTCCTGGATTTGGGCTTTGAGGAGGGGCCTTTGAGTCCCATAGGATGTTGAAAGTGGAATGAAAAGCACTATGACAGTCTAGTGCGGAAATAGACTGGGGTCTGAAAATGTGCAAAAGACATTCCTCAAATCAGCTCTACATGTTATCCCACAAATTAGACTTACATGTTTCAGCTGAGAACTATTTGTTTGATCTTCTTTAGAGGCAACTACATGAGAAGGGTCATTTTTGTTTTGGGCAAATGTGTCAGGAAGCTGTGATACAGGCAGCCCTCTGCATTTGTAGGCTTTGATCATGGATTTAATTGTTTGCAAATTTTTCCAACCCCTGCCTCCCACTTCAGATGTTTATTTTCTGGGGGAACCTTCCATCTTAGTGTGTCCAATCAGACCACACATTAAAAACCCATCTCTGGTTCTTCTCCTCCTCCACCAGCCACTGCCTGGGCAGCTAAGAATGGCTCACAACCCAGGCCCTTTTCACATGTCACCCATTTGCGTGGCTGGGAGTGTGAAAAGCCTCAGCAGGAATGCTGCCACTTCCCTGCTCCTTCGTCCTGTAGCTCGCTTCCTGGTAGCATGACCATCGCGCTAGCGCCCCACCCCTTCCTTCCGCAGTGCAGCCTGGGAGCTGTAGGCTGTGCTGGGGGAGAAAGTGCAACCGGCCCGGCTTGTCCGACGCACAGCATGGCAGGTAAGTGCGCGAGGGCCCTGGGAGCATTGTGCAACTGCGCAGTATTTTTGGCTCCCAGCAGAAAATAAAAAAAAAAATGTGCGCAGCCCCCTTTAGGCTCGTGAGCATCACGTGAATGGGAGTGTGTCATACGTGACCGATGCTCCCCATTCACCGCAATGCTACAAGGGGCCCTCTCACAACAGAACTGCATGCGAAAAGGGCCCCATTTTTTCAGTGCCCCCAAACCCTCTCCCAAATTTTCGCACTAGGCTGTTATAGTGTGATGATTCCACTTTCAACCTCCTATGGAATCCTGGGGTTTGCAGTTTGGGCAAGAAAGGGTCCAGGGCTGCCCGCCTAGGGGGAAAAGGTCCCAGTGTCTCCATACACCCAAAGGGAAAGGGGATGGGTGTAAAAGAGGAAGCACAGGGCCACCATGCTGAAGTCCACTTTCCCCCTCTCCTTTCCCTGATCCTGGGTGCCTGAACTTCCCACATTCTCAGCCCCATTCCCACAAAACACAGGCACATTTTGATGTTTGCAAGTTTCCCCATTTTTGTGGTGGTCCTGAACCCCTAATCCTAGTGAATGTGCAGGGTTGACTGTACTTCTAGCTTGGAAAGTACACATGTTTTGAGAACTTTTGAAGGAGTTAAGGGGCCTGTCCTGATACCTATGTATTCCAGAAAATGTACAGATTGTGTAATTTTTTTTTGAGTTATGCTCTCTAAGGTCACCTTGCAATTTATTATGTTCTGCTATGTTCTTTTATTATTATTGTTTAAGGTTAGGGAAAGTCATAATTGCCTCTTTATGTAACTGTTTCCTTTTACTCTCTGGCTAGTGCCTCTTTGGAAGTTGGCCTTAGAAGAAATAATTGTGCAGTTAAGCCAGCATAAGTCTTCCTTTTCTTTTTTCTTTTTGAACACTGAACATACAGATATTTAGTATTTTTTTTTGCACAATACTTCTCACCTGCCCTTTCAGCAATAGTTATGGAAATGGCTAGGAATTGCCGGATAGCCAGCATGGTGTAGTGATTTCAGAAGTTTGGGGAATGACCCTGAAAGACCAAGGTTTGATTGTCCTCTTAGCCATGGAAACCCACCTTTGGGGACGTCACAAGCTCTTAGCCCCTGAAAACCCTGTGATAAGGGTTTTCCTTAGGGTCACTATGAGTCAGAAACAACTTGAAGGTATACAACAACAAGAAAACAGCAGCAGCAACAACAAAATTTGGGCCCTAGATGCATGCCTTGTAACCATCCAGGGGTTTTGTCATGAAGCTGAAGGGGGGAAAACAGCCTTTTCTATCCCAGAATACCAGTTTAGACTTACTGACAGAGCTTTATACTCTTTATGCTTTATGCTTTTCTAGTATCCTTAGATTTCAGCCCCCTCTGCTATCTTCCAAAAAATAATGACACTTTCAAGAGATTACATAAACCAGGGGTGTCAAACTCACTTTCATCTTGGGCTGCATCAGCATTATGGTTGCCCTCAAAGAGCTGGTTTAATCTGTAAGTCTATATAAATGTCTCTACTCTTTTATCATATTAAATAATTGCCTCTGTGTCTCTTTCTGTCCCCCTCCCCTATGTCTCCTTCTGCTCTCCTTCCCTCTCTGTCTGGTGAGCCAGATCCCCATATCGCAGGCCCCAGCTGCTGTATTCTGAGAGGATCCCAGCAGCCAGCACTTCTGACCACTCCTCTGTCCAACTGTTGCAAGCTGCATAGTTGCCATGGAAATCCATGCCAATGCTTTGACAATGAGACTTGGACAGAGGAGCAGTCGGAAGTAGAAGTAGATCATGAGTCCCTGGTTGTTGGGCCCCTCTTCAGAATACTGGCAGCCGGGGGCCCCCAATGTGGGGATCAGGCTCACCAGGTGGAAGGAGTGCTGCAGCTGCAGGAGAGGTGTGAGGGCCTCATGAAATGGCCTGGTGGGCCACGTTAAGCCCATGGGCCTTGTGCTTGACACATGTGACATACACGCTCTATGTAAACAATTCATTTAATTCATTTCATTTTAGTCCATGACCCTGTATCCAAAGCTTTCTTCTCCTATCACAAATTATCCTCATTTCTATGGGCAGGTGCTTCCTCTTTCTGTGTGCAGTGACTCATGCCAGCCGGGTGAACTAAAGACAAAGCAGGAAGGGAAGAAATTTTGTTGCCACGAGTGCCATCAATGCCCAGAAGGGAAGATTTCCAATGAAACAAGTAAGTGACAAAGGTCATCTAACATGTAAGCATACAGAATCAATCAAGATTCTCATTTATCCATAGGGTTGTATCAGCATGTGGATTTTTCCCTCAAAAATTGTTGATTTTGCATTCAACAACTGGTGGTGTGTGTGTGTGTGAGAGAGAGAGATTGCTCATAAACAACTGCACACAAGAGTTGGTAGGATCCATATAGATATTTTTGAGGATGGTCATTTAGATATGGGATCCAGGGGAATCTATGGCTCAAATTGGATGGCTTCATCTTAGGAATATAAAGACTATTCACAAATTGCATGCTGTTGTTTGTGCAAAAAGCTCATCTGTTGCATGCACACACAGAGAAACACTCTAGGGCAGTGGGTCTTAACTTGGGGTCACAGGGCTTTCCAGGGGTCTGGAAAGCCCTGTTGATGGGTACCAATGGCGGCACACCTCCCTGCCAATGGCTGGCTTTTCTCAAAAAGCAGAGAAAAAGAAGGGAGGGAGTGTGTTCTGAGTTTTAGACTCTGTTTTTGCAACAGAGTGTGCCTGCTTGCTCAGCTTGGCATTGTTCCTTGAGGAGGGAGGAAAGAAAAAAAACTCTGCATTAAGGATTAGGCTGGGTGGAAGAATTCACAGAGAGACATTTGGATTTATCATAAACAGATGGAAACCACCTGCTGATTGCTGACTTTCTGCCTTTCCTTCTGCCTCAGGTTTTTCTCTCTCAATAGCCCCCTTTCTTTTCTCCCTCCATTCTCTGGTCTTCTCACAGATGCAAAAGAGTGGTCTGAGTGAATAATAGGCTATTTTTTCATTTCAGAAAGATGACATTGCTACTGCTACAGCACAGGATGGCTTGTTTTATTGTCTCTTCTATGCAGCAGGGAGTGTGGGCACTGAGGGACATGGAAGCTGGCCTGTGCATGCACCCAAACTGCTCTCTCATTTGCAAATGAGGGAGCAGTTTTGGCAAACACATCCCTCCCACTGTTCTGCACCTGGCAAAAGGACATGAGAGCAGGATTGCACGTGCACCCAAACTACCACTTTGTTTGAAGATTCTGATGAGCAACTTCAAATAAATATTTGAATATTTAAATAGTGAGTTAAGTCTTGGGAGTCCCAGACAGCAAATCATATTTACAGGGGTCCCCAGTAAAGAAAAGGTTAATAACCACAGCTCTAGGATTTTGTTAAAAAAGAAAACAAAACTACACAATCCTCTTGCAACAATTCTCAAATCTGAATGTGGGTGTGTATCCCTTTATATATCCATACACACACAGATACACATACACACACACACACAAAATCACTCATACTCTCATCTAGAAAGCAGAAAAGGTTCAAAGTGTTTCTTAAATGCAAAACAAACAACAAATAAGTGAAGATCTGCATCATAGATATTATGAGTATTTGCTTTTAATATTTAGAATGTTTGAGTTTTGTGGGTTTGTTAAGCCAAACCAAAACAAATAAATCATATTACACAGCCACTTTTAGAGATTCAGGATCTTTTGCTTCCAGAATCATGGCTTAGTGATTTCATTAATCTGAATTAAGAGATTTAAGTCCTCACAACTCCAAAAATGTCTTGCATGAGGCAGAAAGTAGTCAATTGCCACAGATGTTTTGACTGAGAACTTGTTTGGGGGGTGTGTGGGTGTGATTTTGTTCCAGAAAAGTCACTATATATTTTCAAGCTTTTGTTCATTCCATGAACAAGTTAATACAAAATTAGCCCAATTGCTCACAAAGTCAAGAAATTGAGGGTCCCCAAGGGTCTGTACTAGGATACTCCTTTTCAACATTCATTCCTATAGTTAGGGATAAGCAGCAAAATACCAAGTTTACGAATTATACCAAAATATTCAGAGTGTTAAAGGAAACATACAGAGAGCAGATAAACTTTGAACAATATCACCACTATAAAAGAATGTGGAAAATTAAATGGGAAATTCTGTTTAATACAAGTAAGCCCAAAGTGATGGACATCAAGCCATGGGGAATTGAATCTCAGAATAGATTGCTTGGGTCATACTTGGTATGACTGCTAGAAAAGAAAGCAATCTGTTGTCTTCCTGTGATAGATGCTTTATCTTTTCATCAACTGGAATTTGTCATTATCTTTATGACAAACATGTATTCTATGGCTGTATCCAGTACGATGGAAAGAAATATCCCCTCTAAATGTTTATTTTCACTATATAATAATCCTTTACCAGGAGAAACACTGATTCAGCATAAATAAACTGGGGCACTGCAAGCAGATCTTATGTCCAATCCACAAAACTCATCCCCAGCCATGGCAACTGTAAAAGAATCAGCAACTAGCATTCCAAACACTCACAAATCACCTCAATTGTGAACATTGCCCCTGGGAAATCATTAATTCTTCTCTTTTGTCCCACAGATATGAAAGAATGCTTTGAATGTCCAGAAGATCAGTATCCAAGTGAAAGCAAAAACCAATGTGTCCCCAAAGAGATATCCTTTCTGTCTTATGATGAATCGTTAGGGATCAGTGCCGCTTCTGTTGCTCTATATTTTTTCCTGATCACAGCTTTGGTGCTTGCAACTTTTATCAAGCACCATGATACTCCCATAGTGAAAGCTAACAACAGGGACCTCACCTACATTCTCCTCACTTCCCTTCTGCTCTGCTTCCTCTCTTCTTTCTTATTCCTTGGTCGGCCTGGGAAAGTGAGCTGCCTTTTACGGCAAGCAGTGTTTGGCATCATTTTCTCCATAGCAATTTCTTGTGTGTTGGCCAAAACCATCACTGTGGTTATTGCTTTCACAGCAGTGAAACCAGGATCCAGCATGAGAAAATGGGTAGGAAAAAGGTTGACCAACTCCATTGTGCTTTCCTGCTCTTGGGGTACAAGCAGGGTTTTTTGTATTGTTTGGCTGAGTACCTCCCCTCCGTTCCCATCTTTGGACATGCATTCTGTAACTGGACAAATAGTAGTGGGTGCAATGAAGGTTCTGTTGCCATGTTTTACTCTGTCTTGGGTTACATGGGACTAATGTCCATCATCTTTCTTTACAGTAGCTTTCCTTGCCAGGAAATTACCGGACAGTTTTAACGAAGCCAAATTTATCACTTTCAGTATGCTGTTATTTTGCAGTGTGTGGTTGTGTTTTGTTCCAACTTATCTGAGCACTAAAGGAAAATACATGGTAGCTGTGGAGATCTTCTCTATCTTGGTCTCAAGTTGGACTACTGGCATGTATCTTTTTTCCAAAATGCTACATTATTCTCTTGAGACCAGAATTAAACAACAGGGACCATCTAATAAAGGTAAAGAACTGAAGTACTAACATTAACTTGTTTATATAAGGGATGCAATGAGTACACATTATTTTTTGAATCCTTGATAGGAAAAAAATTGTATATTGACACATATGATCACTCACAGTGAAAACTGAGAACAGCCAAGAGATTCTTTGGACTTTGGAACTTTTCCCAGAATAATGTGTTTGTAGTACAGTTTACACATTTTTTTTTCCCGCACAGAAAACTTTATTTTTGCATAGCCCACACTCTGGTATAAAATGTATTGTTTTTTGCAATCATATTTTCTGCAAATAAAATGAGGATGTCCTTTCTGTGAATGAATTATCTTGTAAAACACTTTTAAGTGTGAACAATGCACAAACTCTTGCATTCTTATGTAGTGGAAATAAAAAATTAAAAGCAGATATCATTTGCTCTTGTTGGAAGAATGAAAGCAATGAAGATATACGTTCTCAGTTTCAAGTTCTGACTTATATATTTATCTTGTGCTGTTAATGGTCACAGAAATAATGGCTGTACCCTAAAAAGCAGACCAGACAGTAAAAATTGAACTCATATATAATAGCTGTATGCCATAGAGATTTATGGCCATGGAGATTTATGGCCACAGAATTATGTGGTGGTTGTGCTACACCATTCTTATTGTAAATTCTGTTGTTGTGCAACTATTTGCATATATGCCTTTGTACTTGCTGCTTCTCTCCTTATAGAATAGTGAATGTGTATGGCAATAAAATGGTAATAAAGTTACGGTTCAGGCTGTTACTCCAATCCCTGTCAATCAAGTAGTAAAGCAAAGCTTCAAACACATAGTTACACATGAACTAAGAATGCACAAAACTTACTTGAAAACCATTATACTAATGGAACTCTACTTTCATGATCATAAACTCAGTACAACCATAATACAATGGCTATGAAAGTGCAATTGGATGTGTAGATTCCTTTGTGCAAACTATGAAACTAGCAGGCTTCTAGACAATATCTGCTGATCTATCCCATTATAGTGAAGTGGTCTTAAAAATGTATGGAAAACACATGGTCTGCTGTCTGTTTTTCCTCAGTTTGCAATTGTTTGCTATAATGATGAACTGGCATAATTCAGGCAATATTTCTTTACAAGTGTATCAACAATTTCACATTACACTCAATAGGATATAATCATGAGTCCACTTACATAAGACTGCACTGTTAAAAATCAACCCTCAACTAAGCTAGAAGATGGAGATTTTTTTTCTCTATTGCTCAAGATACTAGGACACTGATTCATGCTACGAGAATTCCATGTAAACATTAGGAAGAGTTGTTCAGTATTGAAACAGACAAGCTCAGAATGTAATGGACTTACCTTCTTTGCACATTTTTAACTGAGGTTGGATGGCCCATTCTCAGTGGTGTTTCAGCTGTGGTTTTCTGCACATCAAGGGACTGGACTTGATGGCCCTTACATTCACTTCTAACTCTTAAGTCCATCATTCTATTACCAAGAATCTATGGACATGGTTGCAAATTTGATTCATGTGTGAAGATAGACTTTGATATGTATGGATGCCTATGAGATATAACAAGGTTTGCCTATCCACTGGAAATGCCTATCCACTGGAAATGAAGGCACAAAATCAGGGAGAGGGATAAACAGGCCCACAATTTTATGGAAAATAGAGAATGTGCAACATGTCAGAAAATGGGAACTATGTGCATTGGAAACCAGGCAAGCGTGGGAAAACTTGGCCCCCAATGAGGCCTCTACTTCTATTTCCTAAAAAGGAACAGAGGGTCCCTGGGGCCCTCTAGTGGTGCTCATTTGCACTGTTAATGAGAGACCCCACTCTTGGGGCAAGGAATCCCCTTGCAATTGTTCCTGAGCCAATCAGCAATGAGAGACATGTGAGTAGATTCCATTGCAATTGAGTGCTTCTGAAAGATCACCCAGTGAGCAAATAACCAACCAAGTTCCCGACAAGAAAATATCAATCAACCAGACAAGCAACAGAAGAACTCCCAACAGCATGAAGCAGGTAAGAAAACTGTGTCCATAGCCAATCAGGGCACACACATACAATTCCTACTTAGCTGGCATTCTGTATAGTTAATGTTTGTGATGTTCAACATCACGTATTTACTCTTGAGGATGGTACCTAGTTTCTTCCTACTGGTCCTTCCAAGTCTTAAACCTCATCTTGTCCCAAATAGAACACACTGAGTAAATTGATAAGATTTAGCAATGTGTTGACTCCTTATTCATAATTTATTATACTGTTCTGTACTCTGAATTAATCAATAGAACCTTAACAGTCTTGTCATTTTTTAAATTGCAGTCTTCATATTGATCAATGACTTGATCCAAGATCTAGAAAATGAAGCTTTCATCATACATTTTATGTAAATTTAGGAAGGTAACAATAAATAATGTTACCATTTTCCTTCTAATTCAAGATAACCTTCAAAAACTGCACAATTTGCAAGACTATTCACAGTTTGGGATTTCTTCTGTTACAAATGCAGTTTTCCCCCCACAAAAGCCAGCATTTTTTGTCCAGAAAAAAACAGTATTTATGTTCAGAACTTTCCTAGGCAGAAAACAGTTTTCTGTGCTAGGAAACTTATTTCCCATCCCCCAAATTTGTGTTCTGCTCAGAAAATGTCAGCATGAAAATTTCTACCCATTGAGGATTCTTCTCATCAGGGTTTCCTGAATCTTAGGAAACCCATTTTTGCAACAGTTTTTGTTTATCTTCTAGAATATTTTTTCCACCCCTGGAAAATATTCTGTAATCATAATTTTGTCCTCTTAACATCTTGCTCTTTTTAACTTTCTATCCATGTTAAATACACATAAATCCCAAGTATTTGTGTTCATCAAGTTGTTCCCTAAGAAAGCAAAACTGCTGATGATGGACAAAAGCAGTAGAAAAAATATTTACTGCAGTGTAGACTTGATCAAAGAATATAGCTGGGTACTGTTGCAATCAGGATGTTAGACACAATGGTCTTTGGGTGGAGAGGAGCAAGGTTCTTGGCGTGGTAGAAAGTTTTGTTCTTCGTTTTAAAGGCCTACCTGATTTGGATCCAAGTTGCCTATGAAATTTCCTTCTTATTATAACTCACCTCATACATTCAGGTTGTCTACAGGACATCTTCTTCAGTCAGCTATGATTGGACTGGCAACTGTCACAGTGGAGACTTTTTTTCAGCCACCCCAAGACTGTGGAATGACCTGCCAGAAGAGATATGACACCTGTACATAGGCTCTTTCCACACCCCAGGTGTTGTCCCAGCATCATCCTAGCAGTGACTTTGCTGGGATGACAGCATTGACACCATCACTCTCCTCTGCACCAGCTCACTCCCTGCTGAAGGAAGCACAATGGAGATACCTCTTCCTTCCACTGCATAGTGTGGCACTTTCCCAGGTTGTGTTGGGGCAGGAAGCACCTACATCTCACTTTGTTACCCTTTTACTGGGGGTCCCGGGAGGGACACCTATATGCGCTCTCAATTAACTAAGTTTCGGGAAATTAGCTAGAGCACAAATTAGCAATGCGAGAGGCAGGGCAATGCAGCGGAATCTTTTACCCAATGTCTACAGGGTCAGGCCAAGCCAAGGAGCACAACAAGTTATAAAAACAATTGAGATTTTTATTAAATACAGACAAACAGTGTATGCAACACACACACTCAGATAACTATAGAAAATAAATGTTGGAGTGGTATAGAGGGATTTTGAGAGAGATTGTTGGATTGAGTGATATGACACCTTTCCTGAAGATTGAATTCATTGGTATGGAGTCTCAGTATGTGGGACTGAAGGGACAGCTCGCCAAACAAAGTGGCAGCAAGGCTGGATGGAAGTCCGGAGCGATCCAAGGAAGGTCTCAGAATGAGGGGTTTATATAGGGAGAAATGTAACTGCAGGCTATTCCGTACTTGGGGAAAACAATGAGTTTTGGGCAAGAGAAAGCTTTGGAAAGGTCAAAATTTAGCATGATTGAGTTAGGTCTGAGTTAACAAAGAGGTAGACAGTATGCAAATGCAGAGTATGCAAACCTGGCAAACCAGACTCATAACTACTAAACTGAGTGCAACAGCAGTTCTTACTCTTCAAAATACAATATAATCAGCCCAGAGTGAATCCATAAATTTCACAGCCCCGAGGACAAGAGTTTCAAAGGCAACCCCCTATAGAGAGGCCATTAACCTGTTCTGGCTTATTGAGGTATGTCATAGTAAAAATTACATCAGGTGTCATGCCCAGTTTCTATCTAATTATGTTTTCATTCTTTCTGTCTATACCACAGGTCCAAACTTTCTTGTTCATGTAGATCATGTCCTCCCACTTAGTCTCTCATGAGGGAAGACAGGTAAGCTGCTCCCAATTGCATCAATCAGAACAGGAATGCTGAAGAGGTAATTATCTCCCCCTATAATTATGAAAATCACTACCATTGTTTCTGTGGGCCAAATGTTCAGAACCTTTCCAGAAGAGACTTGGAAAACAATCTACATTCAAGTCAAAAAGTGGTTATAAAATCTCCGTCGTGTATCATTCAGGGCTAGGATGCGGGGTGAGTTTTAGGCAGGGCTCTGTCAGATTGAATTCAGATACACCTCCTTCATGCCTTAATAGCTGTTGTTCAAGGAATGCTTTCTTAGTTGTGTTGATGTTGTCTTAAAGAAGAGGCTGATATATGTCTTTCTTACAAAGTGACATTGGCACAGTAGGCTGCTAACCATGGTAGCTTTGTAAATTTCAGCTGATTCCAGCAGTCAGGTTGAAGGCAGGTGTGGACAAATATGCTTTAGAGTGAAACTTAGTTGTGAGAATGAGAAGGCTTCTGGCTTTGTTTCTTCTGCTGACCTTTCATCAATGCGAAAGAGATAATGCAATCTGTCTGAGAAAGGATCCGCTCCCCATTCCGGTTCCTCATGAGTGGTATCAGCCAGGAGTCCTCCTTATCGGTGGCATTGCTTCTCACATCATTTGCATGTTCAATGAACTTTCCTTCAGAAACAATCCTAATGACTTTGATGAACTGGGTCTTGGTCTTACAGTGTAAGGAACTCATCTTCCTTTTCTGTCATGTGTTCTTGAAAATATAACAACTGTATAATTCAGAAAAAAGAATTTTTATAGGCTATGTATATGGAGTCTATCCAAGTCAGAATGTCTATGTCTCAAAAACATTCTTTGTTTGTTGTGATTTCTCAGTTTCTGTCTTTTTTAAAAAAAAGGAAAATCACAACTTTATTTTACTTCAGCATTCCCTTTATTTATGCAACAAAGAAGTTTCATATGATGTGGCCATGAGCCCTGGGATTTCTCATATTAATAAATGACTGTATAGAGTATGGAAGATAAAACCAGTATGCTATGTGGAGTATTCCATATTGGTCAGTATTTCAAAATATACCCTGGAATGTTTGGTCATTGATGCAGAAAGGGTAACTATACAGTGTCAGTGGCTATCTAGATTTATTTTACTGTAATTATCTGTACTACATATTGTTTTGCATTTTTCTCTGAAACTAACTTTTTAAAAAAAGCTATGATTTCCCACAAAGTTCAGCCGTTCATCAGCCATACTTCACCATGTTCTTTGTTTCAGTACTGAAGAGATGGGGTGTTCGGTTTAAAAAGGCTTGCTTTGTCTGTAATCTCATAAAGTTGTAATCCAATCCCAGTAAAATGTGGGTAAGCGCTATCACCAGCACTGAAAACACAGTAGCCTGGTATTACTGAACTGGAAGTGCCCACCTTTTAAATTTCATTTGGTTTACAACTGCCTTTCTAATATGCCTCATATTTGCACTAGGCTTGCCTGGATCTAGTATTCCATAGGGCCTTGTCAGAGGGAGAACATTTTCTTCATCTGGGATGTAGGCATTGGGGTCTTGTGGTGTGTATTCTTGTTGGGAAAGCATACTGTTCCTCTTCTGCAGCATGTTTTCCTTTGGCTTCAGTTGCCGCTATATATCTCTCTTCATTTTTATCCACTCAGTTTCTACTTCCTTAGGAGGTAGAAAATCTTTCTCCTCTGGGAGGTGATACACATTAAAAACTGTGAATCTCATGATTTCTAATTTGTCCACAGTATCCTATTCCCAGACATCTTCTTCCCACAATAATATTGATCTTTATCTTCTGTCTCAGAAAGTGAGATTCTGGTGTTTTTCAGTTTTTTTTGTTTTTCCTGTTTATGAGGAACTCAGAATAGTGTGTTAACATGAGAAAAGGGGGGAAGTCCAACCTTGCTGTAAGGGTGGAGAAATCACTGAAAAATAATCTAAGCAGCAGGCTGCAAAATACGGCTATGGTGAGAAGGTTGTTTTGAAAGATATCGGTGCTGAAGAAGCTTAACAAACTAAGGGAAAACTACAGTGTCAAAGGTTGAAGAATTGTGCAGAATGATCTCTCAGAGGAAACAAAAATGGATGAAATGAACCCCCATTTGCTTATACCAGATGCATTTACGCTGGTGTTTCATTTGCCCTAAAAAGGTCCAAGCCTATGGTTTTTACAGAAATATTTTGCTGCATCCCATCTTGAGTTTAGTTGCAGAAAATTGCATGACATTGGGGCATGAACTTGAGAGTCATCTGACTGAGACCAGCCAGCAGCCTGAGTGTGTGTGGTGAATGAACAGATTTGTTGAGAATGTGCTGCATTTTATGTTTCTTACAGTTTTTCAAATGGTGTCTCTATTCAGCTATATTTCAATAATCTCTCTGTCCATATATTTCTGCATTTTGTTTCTCCCTTTCTGACTGTAATATGAAGTTTCTCACTCTAGGCTGGATATACATTTGGCCTCCTTTAGAACAAGAATGTATGTTATGCTATGTTATATTATGTTCCATTAGCTCGCCTTAAGTTGCATAGTTGCATTTAAAAATGCAGAGCATGGTAACAGGTAACATGTATATTGAAATGGCAAATGCATTGGGGTTTTTTATCATTATTTTTATTAAAAGAAAAAAAAGTAAATTGAATAGATGTACAGGTTTGTTTACAAAATTCAGAATTTTCATATACACACACACACACACACACACATATCTTAGATTTGTTCTAACTTAAGAAGCTATACAATTAACTTTTTGACCTCCCTTGCAAAAAACCTGGTCTAGTATCTTCCCGCTACTGTTAAACAAATGAAATTGCCTTATATTCAACCTTTTCTCTGTTGAGTACACCTTTTCTTGCACTTTCTTTGCTTCCAAAAGGAACATATTTAATCATCAAATGCTTCTAAAATAAAGAAAAGCAATACCTTAGTTTAACCATGTTTCTTTTCCCGATTTTCCATAATCTCTTAATTTACTGTGTTCATTTCCTCTATAACCTCAGGATAGTTCTAATTGTTTCTTTAAACTTACTTCTTATATTTAACATTATTAATTATCTATTTATCATATTGTTTCAAATAATCAGTAACTGGTTGCCATGTTTGTTTCGTCTTCTCAATTCACTTCCCTTTTAAATGATTTGAAAATTTCATCATATTGTTTCATTTCTATCACTTTTAGCAACCATTGTGCAAATGCATTGTTTTGATAGCCAGCCGTTTCACTTGATTTGTTTTCTTGATTTCCAATTTGTGCCACTTTCAGCTCTACTTCATAACTGTTATGATCTTCCTTCCTGTTATATACAGTTTTGCTTTGGCTCTCGCTCTTTCCCTTTGAAACTTCTCTCAAAGCTACTTGAAGCCCCGCATTCTGACAAAGCAATTGTTTGCAAGGTAGAAATCATTTCTGAAAGAGCATGTAACTCTGTTTGCAGGATGATGACAAAGTTCTATCAGCATGTACTGGCTTTGGCATTTGCCATAAATGAAATCAATGAGAATCCTGAGATTTTACCTAATGTCACCCTTGGTTTCCAAATCTGTGACAGCTACTACTTTGAGAGGATGGCATATCGCACAATTCTGGACTTGCTCTTCAAATCACAAAGATTTGTCCCCAACTATCAATGTGGTCCACAAAAGAATCTGGTAGCTACAATTGGAGCACTTGGGTCTGATCTCTCCTTCCACATGGCAGAACTTTTAGGACACTATAAGATTCCTCAGGTAAGACTTGTTTGGGAGGGTTAAAGGGTTTTGTTTGACTCACAACCTTTTTCTCTTACTATGGAGATTATTGTTCTGAAGAGTCAGAAATATGATTAATGGGAACAAAGCTTTGTCTCAAACCTACATAGGCCAAATGGAATATGGTTTCAAGAAACTGAGGAGATAGATGCTGTCACTCTGGAGAACAGGCTTCAAATCTCTTCTCAGCCATGGGAAATCACTGGGTGATGATAGGCAGCCTCTTAGCTTGAGAGGAAGGCAAAGGCAAAACCCCGTCTGAACATATCTTGCCAAGAAAACCCTTAAATAGGTTTTCCTTAGGTTCACCATAAGACGGAAATGACTTGAAGGCACACAACAACACAAAAACAAAGGCTACAGGGAAGATTTACCATTCTTCTCTCCTAGATCTGTGGAAAGAACTCACAACACTTCTAAAATTCTCTCAATTTAATTTGTAACCAAATGTACAAAGTATTTTTTTTAAAAAAAAACATCATAATTTTATGTCACCTCACTCATTGTTTAATTTAACTAAAATCATTGTGTGTTATGTTCTAGCTTGCATATGGTTCCTTTCAGTCAAAGCAGAGTGATGGAAGACACTCTTCTTCCTTCTACCGCATGGTCCCAAATGAATCCCAACAGTACATGGGGATTATCCATTTGCTCCAGCATTTTGGATGGACATGGGTTGGGCTCTTGGTTGTGGACGATGAGAGTGGAGATCATTTTTTGCAGATCGTGGAGACCTTGTTTTCCCAGAATGGAATCTGCTCAGCCTTCACACAAAAGTTCCCACGCCATGGCCGTATTCTTGTAGAAGATGATAATAATTTTGTGAGAATAGCTATAGATAGAATATTTCTAGATAGAGTCAGAGTATTTCTTATGCATGGTGATGTTATGATGATTATGTGGATGATCACGTTCCATAATTTATTACTTCCTGAGGAGATGGAAACTGTATATCTTGGGAAGTTGTGGATTATGACAGCACAGATTGAATTTGCTGTAACAGGTGTCACAAGGAGATTAGATTTTCAAATGTTCAAAGATACTATATCCTTTGCAGTTCACTCAAAGGAACCTCTAGGTTTCCTTGAATATCTTCAGAATGTAAAACCTAATCATATAGAAGGAGGTGACTTTCTCCGAGAATTCTGGGAGCAAGTTTTTGAATGTTCAGTTGCAGATCCTCAGGAGTCAATAGAGATTGATGGTATATGTACATCAGAGGAGAAGCTGGAAAATGTTCCTAGGTCTGTTTTTGAAATGAGCATCACCGGTCACAGCTACAGCATCTACAATGCTGTCTATGCCGTGGCACATGCTGTCCATGCCATGGAATTACGCAGACGCAAACTAAGAACAATGTTGGGAGCTGAAAGAGTCAAATGGCAAGATCTTCAGGCTTGGCAGGTAATATTTCTATCATGATCATTTTTACAGATAGCTAAACAGCATTCTAGAGAGCAAGCACAGTGTAGTGGTTTGGAACTGGAATAAGTCTGTAGAGACCAGGGTTCAAATCCCAACTCAGCCATGGAAACCTACTTGGTCACCTTGAGCAAGTCACATTCTCCCACTCTTAGAGGAAGGCAAAGGCAAAATCCTTCTTAACAACTCTTGCCAAGAAAACCCCATGATAAGGTCACCTTAAGATCACCATAAGACAGAAATGACTTAAAAGCACACAACAGTAACAAGCAGCATACCAGTTAGACAACCACAAAAGGTACTACAATGACGTTGCAGTATTCATAATACCAAGAGTTGCAGCAGTATCATTATATGTTGTACATATCATATATTAGAGAATATATACCGTATATTATACATTATTATATTGATATATATTATGTCTGAGCATTAGTACTGCAATAATGTGGGTGTAAACTAGCAGTGAAATTCACAGCAGTAGCAGGGGAAAAAAATATACCCACAGTGGCTTCCAAGAGAAGTCAAGAACAGAACTGACTAAAGAAGAAGAAAAAATCTTAAAAGTACAAATTGAACACTGATTAGAAATGCCATAACCATCCCATTAAAGAAGTGCCAGTAAAGAGTAAGTCTATCTCATGGGAAAAGAAAGGAAAATTATGCTTCTCTTAGCCAATGAATTTTCAAAAACCACCCAAATATAGGAGAAGAGTGATCCTTGAATTCTGTATCTGCCACTGCTCAAGGCAATGTATAATTTTGGTACACTTTTGGAAAAGTAAAAATAAAAACAAAACAAAACCCTGAATTATCTCAAGATAGTAGCATGCTGTATGGTTCTCTATAATTTCACTATCTAATTTTTAGCAACAACAGAACTTAGGCCATTTCTATACTACACTGTTAATAAGTGCTATTATCCTACTTTCAAAATCCTATGGAATCCTGGGGTTTGCAGTTTAGGGAGGGGCATTTAGCGTTCTCAGTCAGAGAGCTCTTTGGCCACAGTAAACTGCAAACTCCAGAATGCCACAGAATGTTGAAAGTGGACTCATAGCACTGTAACAGAGTAGTGCAGAAATGGCCATAGACAGAAGCCTTTGAGGAAAATCACATGGCTGAACAGGAAGAAATTAAATTGAGATGCTAGGAAGAAGATAGAAAGGAAAGGTAAAGCCAAGGGTCTTTAACATACTAACGATACTTCGGGAATAAACATTGAGTATATAAGGAACATTTTGTTCCTCACAGTACAATGGTATTAGAGCAATTCCTTGCTCATTGGGACTTTAATAAGAAATAACAGTGACATCAATCCAAACAAATACACATAATCAAAGAATCCATACAGTATTTTATTTTAGAGAAGTAAAAATTTGTCAGTGAGACAACAAAAAGATTCACCAAAACACCTTGGAGAGGGAGACACTACTTTCAGAGGAGCTTTTTCTTTGATGGGAGTCCATGCAAGTGAATCAGGGTGAAAAGTTGTTGAAGGGATCCACAAACAGGCCAAATATTTGTTCATCTCTTCTTTTTTCTATTAGCTCCATCCCTTTCTTCAAGCCACTTCCTTTAACAACTCAGCTGGAGAAGTTATATCTTTCAATCATAATGGAGAATTGATTGCCGGATTTGACATAACAAGCATGGTCATATTCCCAAACAATTCTTTCCTTAAAATAAAAATTGGAATGGTGCATCTCAATGATCTTGATGGAACTCAACTGATCATTAATGAGGATCTGTTTGAATGGTGGGCAAGATTTAACCAGGTGTGGATTGTCTGGGGATATTTGGCAGACATTCATTTATCAATAGGTGATCTTGTGTTTGAGCATTTCCTTTGCTGCATGATTAGAAAATGGCATCAGTGCCATCCTTCTACAATAAAGTTAGTGCTACTTTCAGAAGTAAAAAAATAAAGGGAGATGTTATAGTAAAGCACAGGGCAACTTCAATCCCCATATTTTTAAAAATGAGATATATATATATATATATATATATATATATATATATTCTGTTTTATTGTACCATAATAGAAACATATATCAAACAGTCTCAAATAAAAAGAAAGAAGAAACGAAGATAATAACACTATCAAAGGAAAAAAATAACAGCAATGGAAAATAAAACCTTATTACAACTTGACAGGTTATCATTGCAATTATAGTTCCCTTATAAGTTGATATGATCTTTATCTTAGACTAAATATACTCCCTTTGATTCCATAACAACTTAATTATATCAACATATTAAATACTAACTTAAATCTGTTTTTGATATATCTTTTTCAATTTAGCTCACGATTTATACCCAAGTTTAGTCTATAAAGCTGGCTTCTGCTAAGTCTCCCCATATACTTCTTAAGTAGAGGATTAAAGATTCCAAATTTTTATATAAGTACCCATCTGTATTCCTCTTATTAAAACCATCAATTTGTCCATTAACGCCATATTAAGAATTTTGGTTAGCCAATCTTTCTCATTAGGAATCTCTGATTGCTTCTAGCCTTTAGCATATACAATTCTAGCTGCTGCGGTCCTATACGATAACAGCTTTCCATATGTTTTTTTCAGTATTTTCATCCATTATACAAAAAATGATATATGTTTATAAAAGTAAAATAGAGTAAATATGTATAAAATATTCATGACTTGTATGGAAAGACAAGGGGGTCAGGTAAGATTTCATACTGTAGTACAAAAAGTTTTTATGCCACCACTTCCTTATGTCATTTTGGAAATGAGGAAGAGCAGTAAAGATGTTGTTGTTTGCCTTCAAGTTATTTCTGACTTATGCCAACTCTAAGATGAACCTATTGTGCTATTTTCAGTTCTGTTGTTCTGTGCCTTAAGTTGTTTCTGATTTATGGTGGCCCTAAGACAAACCTGTCATGGGATTTTCTTGGCAACTTCTGTTCAGAGGAAGTTTTTCATTGCCTTCTTTTGAGGCTGAGATAGTGTGACAGGGATTTCTTTTCTGGGGGAACCTCTCAGTGGGTCCGATCAGACCACACAGCCTTTTAAAAACCCGTCTCTGGTCCTCCTCCTCCTCCACCAGCCACTGCCTGGCCGGCTAAGGATGACTCACAACCCAATTTCTCTGCATCATAAACCTCCTCCCAACACCCCGACACACACCCAAGGAAGGAGATGGGTGTGTGTGTGAGAGAGAAAGTATCAAGCCATCATACTGACTCCCCTTTTTCCTCTCCATTCCCTAACCAAACCAAAAACAACACGCACACACCCCTGAACACAGTTAACAGGATCCCAACATCCACCAGCAATAAGGAGACCTCCCCAATGCAAGCCTGTTCCCAAGCAAAGAACTGTTATCCCTCCTCCTGCGCCACAGGTCCTTGGGTGCCTGATCTCCCCACCATGTCTTAGCCCTCTTCCTCCACACAGGCACACATTTTGATGTTTGTGATTTTTTCACTTTTGTAGAAGTCCTGAGCCCCTAAACCTAGCTAATGCGAAGGGTCAACTGTACTTCTAGCTTGTAAAGTATACGTATTTTGAGAACTTCTGATGGAGTTAAGGGGTCTGTTTTGACACCCATGTAACTCATAACAGGTACAGAACAGTTGGATATTGCTCTGTAATTTTTTTGAATTATATACTCTAAGGTCAAGTTGTGATTTATTATATTCTGCTATATGTCCCCCCTTTTTTTCTTCCGATTAGCATGTCATAATTGTCTCTTTGCAAAACTGTTTTCAGTCATTCTCTCTGGATAGTGCCTGTTTTGAAGTTGGCCTTAGAAGAAATAATTGAGGGGTTAAGCCAGCATAAGTCCTTTTTCTGGATTGGGAGCACAGAAGAATCTAGTATCTCTTTGCACAACATTTTTGTCCTTCCCATTCAGCAACAATCAAACAGTGGAGGGAGCACATCTAAATGAAATTGGCTATAAGTTGGCTGACAGGCAGTATGGTGTAGTGGTCTGACTGTTGCACTATGACCTTGGAGACCAGGGTTTGTTTCCCCCTACTCAGTCATGGAAACTCAGTGAGTGACCTTGGGTGTGTCACACTTTCTCAGCCCCAAAAACCCTTGATAGGTTTGCCTTAGGGTTCTGTGAGTTAGAAACAAAAGACACACAAGAAGAACCAGAACAACAAATTGCCCATGATTGTGTGCCTTATAACAATCCAGGTGCTGTGAGGGAAAGCTGAGGAAAAAAGGACAGCCTTTGCCATCCCATAATACCGGACTAAATTACTGGCAAAAGTTTTATGCTCTTTTTTATGCTGTTCCAGTGATCTTTAGATTTCAACCACCTCTGCTATCTTCAGAAAAATAATAACACTTTGGGAGAGTATATACCACTTTCTATGTAAACCATTCACATCATTTTGTGTTCTCATCCATGACCCTTTTGGCCAAAACCTTCATCACAAACTCTCCTCATTTTTATGGGCAGGTGCTTCCTCTTTCTATATGCAGTGACCCCTGCCAGCCAGGTAAACTAAAGACAAAGCAGGAAGGAAAGAAATTCTGCTGCTATGAGTGTCATCCATGCCCAGAAGGGAAGATTTCCAATGAAACAAGTAAGTGACCAAGGGCATTCATAAAGACAGAGTCAACCAAGACACTCTTTTTCAATAGGATTGTATAAACATGAGGATTTATGGCTCAAAAATTGTAGGTCTTGTATGCAACAATCTTTTTCTTTTAGGTGATTGCTAATGAACAAGTTAATATAAAATTAACATTGCATAAGATCTTTAGTGGACCCAAAATTTTTCAGAATGTCAGAATATTGGGGTCTCCATAGGTCTATCCTGGGACATTTCAACATTCATTCCTATACTTAGAGATCAGCAGCAAAATGACCAAGTTTACTGATTATACCAAAATATTCAGGCTGTTAAAACAAACATACAAAAGTGATAAATTTTGAGAAATGCCACTGCAATGAATGAATGTGGAAAATGAAATGGGAAATACTGTTCAATACAAGTAAGTTCAAAGTGATGGACATCAAAGATGAGGAGAGTGAATTTTGGAAATGAATTTGCTGCCCAACAAGAAGAAATCTGGGAGATATTTTAATAAAGTTGTCTTCCTGTGAAAGATGTTCATATTTTCATCAACTAGAATTTGTCCATTATCCTTAAGACAAGATGTATTTGATGGCTCTGTCCAGTATAACTGAAAGAAATTCCTCCTCTGCATTTTTATTTTTATTATATAATAATCTTGACCAGGAGAAATGCTGAATCAGCACTAACAAACTGGGACAATGCTAGCAGATCTTATGTTGCAATCCAGAAGCCAAACTCCAGTCATGGCAGCTGTGGAAGAATCAGCAACTTGCATTCCAAACACTCACAAATCACCTCAATTGTGCACATAGATTGCCCCTGGGAAATCATTAATTCTTCTCTTTTGTCCCACAGATATGAAAGAGTGCTTTGAATGTCCAGAAGATCAGTATCCAAGTGAAAGCAAAAACCAATGTGTCCCCAAAGAGATATCCTTTCTGTCTTATGATGAATCGTTAGGGATCAGTGCCGCTTCTGTTGCTCTATATTTTTTCCTGATCACAGCTTTGGTGCTTGCAACTTTTATCAAGCACCATGATACTCCCATAGTGAAAGCTAACAACAGGGACCTCACCTACATTCTCCTCACTTCCCTTCTGCTCTGCTTCCTCTCTTCTTTCTTATTCCTTGGTCGCCTGGGAAAGTGAGCTGCCTTTTACGGCAAGCAGTGTTTGGCATTATCTTCTCCATAGCAGTTTCTTGTGTGTTGGCCAAAACCATCACTGTGGTTATTGCTTTCACAGCAGTGAAACCAGGATCCAGCATGAGAAAATGGGTAGGAAAAAGGTTGACCAACTCCATTGTGCTCTCCTGCTCTTGGGTACAAGCGGTTATTTGTATTGTTTGGCTGAGTACCTCCCCTCCGTTCCCATCTTTGGACATGCATTCTGTAACTGGACAAATAGTAGTGGGATGCAATGAAGGTTCTGTTGCCATGTTTTACTCTGTCTTGGGTTACATGGGACTAATGTCCATCATCTGCTTTACAGTAGCTTTCCTTGCCAGGAAATTACCGGACAGTTTTAACGAAGCCAAGTTTATCACTTTCAGTATGCTGTTATTTTGCAGTGTGTGGTTGTGTTTTGTTCCAACTTATCTGAGCACTAAAGGAAAATACATGGTAGCTGTGGAGATCTTCTGTATCTTGGTCTCAAGTATTGGACTACTGGCATGTATCTTTTTTCCAAAATGCTACATTATTCTCTTGAGACCAGAGTTAAACAACAAAGACCATCTAATAAAGATAAAGAACTGATACGTAACATTAACTTGTTTATATATAGGGATGCAATGAGTACACATTAATTTTTGAATCCTTGATAGGGAAAAAAATATATTCTGACACACATGACCACTCATAATTAAAATCAAGAATGGCCAAAAGATTGTTTGGGGTTTGGATCTTTTCCCAGAAGAACTTGTTTGCACCACATTCACACATCTTTTTCCGCACAGAAAACATTTATTTATTTATTTATTTTTGCATTGGCCATACTCTTTGGTGTACACTGTTGCTTTTCTTCAGTCATATTTTCTGCAAATAAAATAAGAATGTACTTTGTGTGAATAAATTATCTTGTAAAACATCCCCAGTTAATAATTCTTGAAAATTGTACACAAACTCTTGCATTCTTATGTAGTGAAAAGAAAAAATGCAGAAATCTTTTGCTTTTTACATGAAAGAATGAAAGCAATAAAAATCTACATTCTCAGTTACAAGTCTAACTCGTATATTTATCTTGTAGTGTGAATGACTGTAGAAATAGTGGCTCTACCCTAAAAAAAACAGACCAGTCAGTAATGACTGAGATCATACTGCATAGTTGTGTACCATAGATTTATGGTCATGGAATTATGTGGTAGTTGTGCTACACCATTCTTATTATAATACTAGTGCATATATCTGATATTGCCTGGAATTTTATTTTCTCATAGGTAATACTTGGTAGAAATACCTTAGGAATTACCTTAACTTACCTTAGGAGTTAGATGTGGTTGAAATATACAGATTTAACACCCTCTGTCTCTAATTTCCCAAACTCTCTTGTTCATCACCTGTAACTTTTGCCCATATTCCCCACTCCAATCTATAATCAGAGTTGTTAACATACAGAAGTTCAGTTTCAGAGGAAATACACTGTCCTCCTCCTTCCTGCTGCTAGGCCTCATCTCCCTAGCAACTGGTCTGAGGCCCAAGAGTCCTCCAGATGAGAATTCTAAAGTCCGCTCCCTAAACTGCTAACAGATTGTCTTGCAGCCAATCGTATGAGGTCTTCCCCTGCCTGACACAGACAAACTCACAAACTCACAAACTTTGACTTTTTATATATTAGATATATGACATATATGCCATTGTGCTTGCTTTTTCATTCCTTATGAAAAAGTGACTGTGTAATGGCAATCAAATGACAATAAACTCATGTTTCAGACTGTTACAATTCAAATCAATCAAGTAGTAAACTTAAGCTTACAACCTATAGTTGCACAGTAATTAAGAATGTACAAAACTTAAATTGACAACCATTATACTTACTGAATTCTAGTTACATGAACATTATTCAGTACAAATATAATTCAATGTCCATGAAAGTGGATGTGTAGAGTCCCTTATGCATAAGTATGAAACTAACAAGCTTTGAGACAATATCTGCTAATCTATCCTATTACAGGCCCTTTTTGCATGCCTTTTTTTTTTTGCGCAAGCACCCCTTGAATGTCGCGTGAGCGGGAGTGTTGCTCCGTATGATGCACTCCCACTCATGCGACGCTCACGAGGCTGAAGTGGGGCGAGCATGCATTTTTTTATTTTTGGCTGTAAGATGAAAATACTGTGCGCTCGCACAATGCTCACAGCGCCCTCACACATTTACCTGTGTGTGGTGCTTTGGCGAGCAGGGGCGGTCGCGCTTCCTTCCCCCAGTGCAGCCTACAGCTCCCAGAGTGCGCTGCAGAAGGAAGGGGGGGGTGCGAGTGCAACGTTCACGCTACGAGGAAGCCGATGTGGGAGGCAAGAAGGGCTGTTGTGAGCAGCTTGTGGAAGCAGCTGCTCGTGCTAGCGCTGCTCCCCACTGCCGCGATGAGGTAAGGTGCGAAAAGGGCCATAGTCAGATGGTCTTATAAATGTATGGAAAACATATGGTCTGCTGTCTATTTTTTGTCAGTAGGCAGTTGCTTGCTATAATGAGGAATGTAGATAATCCAGGGAATATTTCTTTACAATTGTATCAACTAAAAAAATCACATTGCAGTCAATGGGATATAGTTATGAGTTGACGTGAATAAGGCTGCACTGTCACAAAGCAATCCTAAATTAAGCTAGAAGATGGAGCAAATTTTTCTTCATTACTCAATAGACTAGGACACTAGGGAGTGCAGACAGCATAGTTTGTGAATTTCTGAATTCAGTTTCTGAATCGGAGTATAAAAAACACTGCTCTTGACACATAATGAACCTCTTCTCACTTTTGTGTGGAAATGGACATACATAGCAGGATCAACCAGAGTTCATCATCTGTTACTCCACAGGTTTAGGTGAGCTCCATAAAAGTAACCTTTAATAGTTTCCCTCTATTCAGCCAAGCATGGGAGGTTATTTTTTGTTGTTGTTATTAAAGCATTCCACTAGAGTCTAGCTGACCATCTTCTAACTGATGGGAAAAATAAAACTCTTTGCCATCTCAACTCTCTGACACTGTGGCTGAGGACTAATATGAGTAACTACAAGTGAAGAGTTTCTTTGATTTTTCCTGTGCTCTGAAAAGCTACTTACGGGTTTTTGTACCAACAGGAAGCAAGAAGATGTCACTGTGTTATTTCGTTCTCTTGTACAGTAGTACAAACCAGAGTCTTCCCTTGTCAAGCTGTTCATCTGCAGGTAGGCTGAACTTTTGGAATTGTCCCTGTAGATGGTGAATCTCCCTTGAACCCTGGAGTTATAGTTTTGCTTACTTCCACTTGGGTAACTAACAAAAGCCACCCACTCTAATCCTTTTCCTGGAGCCTGACGGATCCAGTGTATTGCATAGTCAGTGAAAGTAAGTCCAGAAGCCCTGCAGGAGAGAAGAAGGGAGCCACTTGGTACCACAACACCACCTTCTGTTTCCACAAACTGAACCTCTGAATAGCAGCCTGCAGATGGAAAAAAAAATTAAACACGGATCAAGAAAAGGGGGACAATCTGTGCAGCCAAGTTTAAGCAGTGTTGAGGTGAAGGGAAGAATTACCTGAGAGCTCTATGAAGTACAGGAGGAAGCTAAACCAAAATTTCATGTCTCTGGCCATTCAGGGGGATGTTCAAAAGGTCTTCAAAGGGTCTCAGTGATGACTGGAGACTGCAGGATTGATTTGTGGCCTTAAACACAAAACTGTTCAACTGATTTGCATGGACTCTATGTTATAAAGGATACAACGACACACCCTCCAGCTTGGCTCCTCTCATTCTCCTGAACCTTTAACTAGGCTCAATGAAGAAGGAGAGTGACTAGTGTGACATCATATTTCAAAGGACTGGAAAGGCCAAATATTTTAAATTTCTTCTGAAAATGTTGCTCCCATAGATAGGGGATGAAAACTTTCCTAAATGACTGCTCTGGCCAGCCATATTCTCAAGTAGGCTTTTGTCCTGTTCTTTTTTGTTCTTCTTACTCATGGCATTTCTTCTACATGCACTGGCAATTGTGAGCCAAAATATAGAAAACTAGTGTATTTACCCAACATTGCCCAGGATTTTATTTTCTCATAGGCCCTTTTCGCATTAAGGTTTCTCGCGCGAGCGGGGGAGGGCGGCTTGCGCAAGAAGCCTTCTCCGGGAGGCTGCTGCTTCCCCACTCGTTCCTTCCACAGGCGAAGGAACGAGTGGGGAAGCGGCAGCCTCCCAGAGGCGGCGGCGGCTCACGCGTCCGCCCCCCGCGAAGCAGGAGGCTCGTGCGTCCGCCCCCCCGCGAAGCAGGAGGCTCGCGCATCTGCCCCCCGTGCGCGCGAGAAAGGAGGCTGTCGCGTCTGTTCCCCCCCGCGCGCACGCGCGAAGCAGGAGGCTGTCGCATCCGTCACGCTAGCGCCCCGCCCCACCCCTTCCTTCTGCAGGGGCGGAGGGAAGAAAGCGCGACCCGGCCGCCTCCCCAACGCTCTGCACAGGAGGTAAGTGTGCGCGGGCGCTAGGAGCGTTGCGCTAGTGTGGGTGATTTTTGCTTCGGGGCAAAATCAAAAACCCGCGATCGCGCCGCTTCAGCCCCGTGAGCCTGGTGGAAGTGGGAGTGGGAGTGCATCATGCAGAGCGACGCTCCCACTCCCGCGAGGTTCACGGGGCTGTCGCATGACAGAAAGCCCGTGCGAAAAGGCAGATAGGTAATACATGTTAGAAACACTTTAGGAATTACTTAGCTCACCTTAGAAATTAGACACAGTTGAAATATACAGATTTGAGCTCCTGTGTCTGTAATTCCCCAAACTGTCTTGTCCAATACTTGTAATTTTCCCCATATTTCCTAATCCAATCTGTATTCAGAGTTGTTAACATACAGAGGTTCAGTTTCTGAGGGAATGCACTCCCCTCCTCCTTCTTGTGCTAGGTGTCATCTCCATGGCAACCAGCCTATTCTCTGGCTGAGAATTCTAAAGGTCCCTCCCTAAACTGCAAACCCCAGGATTCCATAGAATCTTCTCAGCCAGACAAACATATGAGGTCTTCTCACCTGACACAGCCAATCGTATGAAGTCTTCTCTGTCTGACGTGGACAAACTCATGAACTTTGACTCTTATATATTAGATACACACACACACACACACACACACACACACACATGGAAAATATATAGGAAAAAACCCATATTCACACACAGAGTGAACCCTCTTCTTCTGACATGACCTCCACATGCATAAATGTTAGGTGGCACAAAGTGTTGCATCCATTACAGTCAATTGATGAGACAAGCGTGCTCACCTGCTGCCGTGGGTGCAGGCACATTGCATCCATTGACTGCAATGGGACACGACACTCTGTTGTTTTACATGGGGGTTTCTGGAACTGAAACCCTGCATATAGGGTAGGCACACAGTATGTGTGTGTGTCTGTGTAGCCACAGCCTCTTATTGTTTGGCAGAAGTTTCGTATTTTGTTGCTCCTCTATCTAGTCCATTGGTACAAGAATGCCCTAAAACAATGCACTTAACCTTACTCTCTATTTCCTCATCCAATTCTTAAAGCAGGGATGCCAAAGTGTACCCCTCAGACCACCATGCAGTAGTCCAATGATGTTTCTGTGGTCTTTAATTCCTTTAGGTAGCCATATCTTTTTCTGGCCAAAGAGGGAAGGGTGCATTTCCTCAAAGGTCCATCTCCATTGTTAAACATTGGGGTTTTTTTTAAGAAACCAACACACATTTTTCATAACCAGAAGCAGACTTCCAGACACTTCCTTTTTTCCCCTATTTTCAGTTATTTGACTGCATATATTTATAGCATGACACTATAGTAAAAGGAGCAACAACTGAAGAATTTCCCTGAAATTCAAAAAGGAACAAACTCTGAAATTAGAAAATGTGTTTGGATATATGTTTATGAAAGAGAAGAGGAAGAGGAAGCAGGAAGCTTGAAGTTATGAAGACTGGGCATGAAAGGGAAACTTATAAAAAATCATTAGAAGATGAAGACACTGTAACAACTGCAAGTTGAAATGGGAGCTGCTGTCCTTCAACAACAAGTGGGTGTGACAGTGTGTGACCATCTCTTCTGTCTTTTCAGATTGTAATTCTCTAGTGCCCCCTTCTGTGATTTCTTCAGAAATCCAAAGGCAGTGAAAAGTTAGGAGTTTTTGGTTTGAGTGTTGGACGAGGACTCTGGAGAACAGGATTCAGATCCAGCTCATGCATGAAAACCTACTGGGTGACCTTTGGAAAACCATACTCTCTCAGCCTAAGGAAAGAGGCAAATCTCCTTTGAACAAACCTGGTCAAGGAAAGAAAAAACATGATAGGCTTGGGTCACCATACTCAAAAATGACTTGAGGAACACAGCTACAAAGCAAAATAATGATTTTTCTCTTGCTAAATCATTGCCCAGGTAGTTCTTTCTTGGGCTTCAGGGTTTCATCTTACATGCAAATAGGAGGTGCCCTTTGAGACTGGGCATCACCCTTAGATTCCAGAGGAATAATGACCATGTCTAGAACCAGGGTGATAATATCGGAGTAGCCATTCCAGACCTTTACTTGGTTTCTGTCTGAACTAGCCCATCCAAAGTCATTATTAATAAAGGCAGTGAGAGCATGGGTAATTTTCTGGGATATTCTGAGCCTTATCAGTAAAGCTTCCGATTGTTGGGTCAAAGTCACCTATAAGAAAGCATGTGTGGTAGAGAAAGTAAATTTTGAAATAGTTAATGTAGATAATTTAAAAATAAAAAAAAACAAAGACAAAACAGCCCCTGTAACAGATGGGAACTGAGGCACTGGAGATAGTAGGAGGGTTTTGAGTGATCTCGAGGGTGTTGACCTGCACACCTGCACTGTGGCCATATTATCATACCAGATGGACAGTGTGTTACCAGGTCATATACCTCCATGCTTTGATGTGATTTAATTGGCAAAATACATTAACAGGTTTTGATACAACACATGCAATACATTGATACAATACAGGCTGTATGATCAGGCTGGACAAGAGAAAAAGACTGGCCAAACACGTGCACTGTTAATGGTCAGAAAACACATCTTAGGTATGGTCAGATCAAAGGTCATTTCCGCACTACAGTGTTAAACTGCTGCTATTCCACTTTCAACGCCCTGTAGAATTCTGGGGTTTGTAGTTTACTGAGACCAAAGAGCTTCTTGGCTGAGAATTTGAAGTGCCCTTTCCTAAACTACAAACCCCAGAATTCCATAGGAGGTTGATAGTGGAATAGCAGCACTTTAACACTGTAGTGCGGAAATGGTCATAGTCAGGAAATCACCAAGAAACTCCAGAGACAATAGGCTCACTATGCACCATTTCCACATATACTGTTAGAATGCAATTATTTCACTGTCAATCTCCCCGGTGGAATTTGGTTTACTAGCCAAAGAGCTCCCTGGCTGAGAATCTAAATGCCCTCCCTAAACTGCAAACCCCAGGATTCCATAGGAAGTTCAAAGTGGAATAATAGCACTATAACAGTGTAGTGTGGAAATAACCTAGGTTACTAATGGCTTAGCTAAAATTAGTCCACTTAGGCCTAGGCCAAAGTCAGACTGGTCTAGGCCTGGCCTATTAAGCTACTAAGGTCCTGTTCCAAGATAACTGCAGACCTTGGCTGAAGGACATAGTCGTGAGATGGCTTGCAAGCCAAAAACACCCCAGTCCCTCCAATGGAAAAGAAAGGGGGGGACCTAGTCATGTGGTACGGGTATCTCACCCCATTGGTTGGCCTAACTACCCTTTACAAGGTGAACTTTATACACATAGCCCAATGGGACCTAGCGCCAATCTGGCTCCCCTTCCCTCTGGAGGAGGCAGATGGGACCTGGCATGCTGGTTAGTAGAGGGAGGAGAGTGTCCTAACCTACAGGTCTGGTGAGGCTTGTACCTGACAGCCCAAAGCAACCCGTAAGACACTGCTGATAGTTAAAAGACAATGGAAAGGAGTGGGGGCACTCCTGCCGGCTGCCGAACAATCAAAATTACTCTCCCAAGTGCTGGGAATGTCCATCAGTGGAAAGTAGAATCAACCCCCAATCTGTTCAGCCTCCTCTGTTGATGACTTTTTCCCATGGAGCATGAGATTGTGTGGCACTCCTCATCACTTGATGAGGCACCATTGTCCTATTTAAATTGTTCCGTTCAAATGGAAGGTGGTTGAGAGATCATCAGTCATCAGGTGAGTTCAGTGTTCATCAGTTGTCAGGTCAGTTCAATGCTCTCAATCTACCTCTGCACTATGAGCAGATCATAGTCTGTTCTCCAAAGAGATATCAGAGAAAGAGACTCAAAAGGTGGCGATTAGGGGGTGGTGGCGGCGGAGCGGAAGGCCTTGAGAACACTGCAGCACTCCCCCTCCAGTATCGAGGTGCACAGCACCTGATACCATAAGGGCTGGTCCATCCTCCTGGAGGACAAAAAATGCAGCCCTTTTAACACTTTGCATCATGCAGATCTAGGGCTGTAGTTTCTGTACATGGGTGAATTTTATGCAAAAGAGATCCCAAATTGTGAATAGGCTTTTTTTTTTAAGGTGGCTTCTTTAAGTCTTCTTTCTAGTGGCAGGAAAAAATTGCTAAAATCATTCATGCTTTACTTGAAGAAGAAAATTAGTGATGAATTTTCATTCCTGCTCCCATTTTCCCGTTCCACTAAAGAACAGAAAATGGGGTAGAAAACAAGCTTCTTTGTTCCCAGTAGTATCCCTTGTGACCCTCTGCTCCATAGGTAATTATTTCCACTACAATTATGAGCTTTCTGTCACCGATTTTCTTTCTGAAAGATCCATTATAAAATAATAAGGAGGGGGGAAACTCTATGCATGTAGCTATAAATCTCTGACATTCACAGAGAAATTAGGGTTAGGATGTAAGCATGTTTCTGCAAAATGCCTTGGATAGGGTTTTGGGCTTCATGTCTGCAAGTCTATGTTACTGTGAAGACGTGCTTTCCCTAATGCTAAATTTGCATTGTGTTTCTCTAGTCCAGGTATACAGGTCTTTTGGCATCCAGAGTTTAAAAGAGTTAATGCCAGTCTTAACGTTTTATATGGATATAGCAATGCCTGCATTTAGAAATGAAATCTGCTCTCTGAGAGTGATGCTAGTTTCTGCTGCTCCTTCTGTTTCCTCAAATGGTTTGGCAAGTCAATAGCATTAAATGTCCCTCTGGTGATCCCCTCCCAGTTCTTCATGAGTGGCACCAGCCAGGGGACCTTCTCATTGGTGGGATTTCCTCTCAGATCATTATATTTTTCTCTACAGCATCCTTCACACAACCCCCTTCTAAGGAGCTAGGCTTTGACTTTGAAATGTAAGAATGATTTTATCGCTTTGCTTGTGAGATTTCAAGACTCTGAGTTTAGAATGCAAGAATCAGAATTATCAGAGGAGATACATAAATGGGTACATCAACACCAGAGTACATGGAAAATGCATATTGTTATGAATGTGCTCAGTTGCTAAGTTCTTCTGAAAAGACTCTGTTGAATATACGATTGCTGGCAGAAACCTGCTAGACAGACATGCAGGAGACAGCATTACTAATAAATGGTGGAATAAACTCCACTTGGAGTTGTAATCAGTTCCAGGTCTTGCTGCATTTAAGGAGGAGTGGTTACATGCTTTTTTTTTTCCAACTTGGTTTTGTTTGTTTGTTTATATTTCTTACAAAAATTCCCTTCACAATAATTCATTTGGTTTTTAAAAGACATCTGAATTTTTTAAAGAATAAATTGTTCCGAATTGTACCAAAATTCATCACTACAGAAAATTGTAAATTGCACTAATGAGAGGCAAACACGCACACACATAGACAATTTGTAAAAGAAACAAAGCAAAACAAGCTGAATATCAGGGATTTCAAGCTAGTAGAACAGAAAGCCCAAAATAACCTCCTGGAGTTTTACATAGTTTTTTTGTTTTTTGTTTTAATCTTCTGCCTGAGACCATCTCTGAAATAAATATGACAAGGTATGGAATGATAATCAAGTATGATAATCTAGTAAAAACAGTTTAATTTGATTGCTTAGATTACACAGCTTATTAGTTGTCCTGCTCTTCTCGCATGTTGGTAATATGATGGATCACAGTGCATATTTTATATATTTGAATCCTTCTCAATTTCCTTATCTCCCCTTAGAGATCTTTTTGCTTGGTCTTTTGGAGTCTATCTCTGATCACCTTCATAGAACTCTGTTTCCCATTCATTGAGTATTTCTATGAATGATGGGAAAAATGGATGTTGCTTGTGTATGTTCCTTGCCCAAACAGATGGTCCTATGTAAAGCCTCTATAGACCAATATAATAAGATATATTATTAAAACCATTTTACCTGTTCTAATATTCCCCTCTGAAAAAATGGAAACTTTCTTCACAGGGTGGTGACAAAGTCCTACCAGCATGCTCTTGCCTTGGCGTATGCTGTAACTGAAATCAATGAGAATCCCAGGATTTTACCCAATGTAACACTGGGCTTCCACATTTGTGACAGTTACTATGATGCAAGGATGGCCTATCACTCCACTCTGCACTTGCTTTTCAAATCAAATCAATTGAAACCTAACTACCAGTGCCACACCCAGAAGAATCTCATTGCTGTCATTGGAGGAATGAATTCTGGTATCTCTTTCTGCATGGCAGATTTCTTAAGTCTTTACAAGATTCCACAGGTAAGATCTGTCCATGGATGAGATAACATAGCCACGGATAATAAATATTTTACTCTTATCTTGTCATATTGGAAGTCATCTGTGGGGTTCATAAAAGCAAAAAGTATGACTGAGAGAAGTCAGAGTCAACCTTGATATTTGAAAACTTGAGGGAAAAGGGGGAATGGCTTCAGACCCAGCCAGGGAAGAGAATAGTATCAGAGACATCTAGGAGGTTTCTCTATTGTGACTGTTTCCCAGTAATTGCATCAAAATCCTCAGCTCTCAGCTGCAGGGGGGGAGATATTTGATTTTGACATTGGTAATTTCAGTCTGGAAATGTACATCTGAATAGAAAGTGGTCCATGTACCATTATTCCTGCCCCCTCTTCTTTTTTTTTTTAAAAAAATAACTACAGATATGGGCATATATACCAAAATCCTACAATGGCAAAATCCTACATTGTGCTTGTAACTTAGATACATGATGGTTGTACTGTGTCATCCTTCTATCAAATGCCAACACTATGCAATTTTGTTCCTGATATATGACCTCATTGTCCTCTTGTGCCGTGGGGAAAACATAGCTGCTGTTTCTTCAATCACAGTTGGTAAAGGGGTACATTGAAGGCACTGACAAATAGTTACACCCCAAGAATGTGCAACCGCACAGGTGGAGTCGAATTGGTTAGCCCCAATGAGAGTTGAATCAAATGTGAAATAATGAGTCAGCACACAAGTAAATTGAATTGATTCCACTGAGCTACTTTAGTTGGCACTAGCAACAAGATTTAGGGCCATCTGAAAAGATAACCCTTGTCAAACTGTTGACACAACCATGAAATTATTTCCCTTGCATAATAGTCAAAAAAGGACAAGCACACATGTATGACACCAACAGGATGTTGGCATGTGATCTGTTTTGTGTTCTGCCACAATGTCTCTTTTATGTGTATTGAAATATTAATTAGCATTCCTATACATATATTTTTAATTATTCTTGAAAATTATGATTAGCAGATGTTAAGTTCTAAATTTTTGACAGAAAGCTGTGATACAGAAAGCCTCAAAGAGAAGAAACGCATATGCATGATATATTTCGATACTCTTTTAATCCATCTCTAAATGTTTTTTTTGCTTATCCTACTGTATTTTAGCTCACGTTTGGCTCATTCACCCCAGAAAGAAGTGACAGAACATATTTCCCTTCCTTTTATCGAATGGTGCCAAATGAAGCCCATCAGTATAAGGGGATTATCCACTTGCTTAAGCATTTTGGATGGACATGGGTTGGCCTTCTTGCTGTGGATGATGATAGTGGAGACCGTTTTTTGAAGATCTTGGAGTCATTGTTCTTGGAGAATGGGATCTGTTCAGCCTTCACAGAAAGAATTCCAAAACAAGGTTACTTCCTCCCCATCATTGACATGATGGATATAGCCTCAAAAATGTATCTCATCTTTCTTGGATAGGAAAGCCAGAACAATTATTACTTATGGGGAAAGTATGACCCTTATGTGGCTGAGCACCTTAGTGCCTCTAATGTATCTGGAAGATGGGGTAGATGTATCTGTTGGAAAGCTGTGGATCACAACAGCTCAGATTGATTTTTCAGTAACTGGCTTCATAACTCGTACCAATTTTCACATATTCCAAGGGGCTATTTCTTTCTCTATTCACTCAAATAAAAACCTGGGATTCCAGGCATATCTTGAGAACAGAAATCCTTATTTGATTGAAGGGGATGGTTTTCTTCAGAGATTCTGGGAATGTGCCTTTTTGGGTGTTCATTTACCAGTCCTGCTATGCCAGCTGAGGCCAGTGAGATATGTACTGGAAATGAAAACCTAGAAAGCCTTCCTGGACCCATTTTTGAAATGCACATGACTGGACACAGCTATGGTACATATAACGCTGTCTATGCCATAGCACATTCTCTTTCATGTCATGGGTGCCTCTACATCTCATCAAAGCCCATTTTTCAGGGATAAAAGACTTGCAGATTTTCAGCCTTGGCAGGTAATATTTGTTCAAAAATTTGGTCACATTCCTTGTCATTAGCTGTAGCTCAAGAAAGAGGACTGCTATTCAAGTCAGGCACCAGGAGTAGAGAGCTCCACAGAATGGAGTCATGGAATGGTAAGGAAGTCAAACTGTGGCTCAAAAGCTGGCCTGATTTTCCTTGAGGACAAAAAATTTCATGCTGCCTAGAACAGAAGACACCAGAAAATGGAGTTTTTCTGACACAGCTTGTAGGAGCCATGGGCTTTAATTTAACCTGAATGTCTGCACTAAAATCCATACCAGTATGATGAAGAAAAATATCCTCCAATGTTTTGTTCCTTCTCTCTTCCCCTTTGAAGAGAAGGAAACAGATGCATGCCCATTTCTCATTTACTCCAACAAAAATCCTTATCTTTCTTTCCCTTTCTCCATCTTTCACAATTTCATCTCCTCCATCTGTCCCTGACACTTGCTGATACCCATGTGGGTCTGAGCAAATGACTTAAGGCTAAGAGCTTTAGAATTCATTTTCCTGAAACATATGAGGGCCCTTCATGCAGTATCAGCTGTAGCAAATGGGAGGATCATTAGGATGCAAAGAAACATTAGATGGAATTTGTGAGCTGAGCTGGTTGACTCTTTGGGGGACAATCTAGGAGTTTTTCTGTAAAGCTGTGATTGGACAGGTGGCTCAAGTTGCTGGTGGACTAAAACTGGCAATGTGACCTACTTTGCACCAAGCATACAATGTTTGTGATAGTACAGGACCAGGTAGTTGCCTGATTTGGGACAATGTAAGGTTATTTTCTCCAGCACTGTGATTAGAGGCGCATATAGTGGGATTGCGTTGTATGTGTATGCCTGTGAGACCCTAATGTAAAGGGGAAGCTTGGCTGAAGGACTGTTGTCATAATTCCTTGAGGTCAGGTAGGAAGTGGGTGCAAGGATGATAAAACATAAAACAAAATTTATCTCCTAAGGAAAAGGTGGGAGTTATATAGCCCTCTTGATGCTACCAGACAGATACTATCATCAACCCTTACTATTGGCTATTCCGGCTAGGGCTGATGTGTCCTGCAGTCTATGAAGATAGGTATAAAGATCTTCTGAGGTGAAAACCCCAAGGGATTTTTTTCAGGTACTCTGGCTTCCAAGATGATGAGGCTAGAAATTATGGTGGCATGACCTTCCCTATTTAAGGCATATCTGATTCACCCATATGAGTCCATCAGGCTTGTTAGGTGGTGTAGACATATTTAATTTAGTTCATCGCTAGGAAAGCCTTGAGGGGCCATAAAAAGGAGGAAGCTTAGGCACTGAGGCTTCTTCCAAGCTGGAGGATTCACCCAGCGGGAAAAGAAAGTACAATGTTCTGTTTGTATCCAAAAGAACATTTCACCAAATAGAATTCTGTATGTGTGTGGGGAAAAAACACCCTAATCATTAATCAGTTGAAGTTCAGTTAAGTTGTTGCTCTTCCAGGCTAAAATATACCTGACTCTCATCACTTCATTAGGGATGGTAGAAGGAGAGAATGAGTGTATGGAACCTGCATTTCCAGACAAGTTGTATGTTAGATGAAATGGCCCAAGATTGGAACAGAAGATAAACTTGAAAATGTTGATCTGACCACTCAAATTGTCCTGTTATCTAATTGTTCCTTTTTGTCTTTCAACTAGATCCATCCATTTCTTCAAACTATTTCATTTAACAACTCAGCAGGAGAAATTGTGTCTTTTAATGAGAAAGGAGAACTGATAGCTAGATTTGATATTATAAACTTAGTCATCTTTCCAAATAACTCATTCCAAAGAATAAAGATTGGAGAGATGAATACTGATGCTCTGGAAGGAAAAGAATTCAGCATCAATGAGGATGTAATTGTGCAACACAGAATCTTCAATAAGGTGTGGTTAGTAGGGTCCCCGATGAAGATGGGTAACCTTGGGGTTGGAAATGTCATTTCCTTAGAAGACCAGTGGGAGATCATGCTGTGTAATGCAGCTGGAGTTGGACATTTCATCTTCTTTAATGGCAGAGAGTTGTGCCATGGTTTCATGTACTCCATTTAGAAACTAAAGAGAGATGTAACACTGAAATAGCTACTTCTTGCAATATTGAAAGGTCATTTTCTACTTCTCGTAAATATGTAACATGCAAATTTAAATTTAGCAGTGGTTTGAAGAAGGCAGATCAAATCTATCAATGGACTGCAAAAGGATTGTTGACCTATGTTCTTTGTGATGTGATGTGACCTGTTTTATTGCTCTGGTCCACATTTTCCTCAGCCAAGGAAACTATTGCATAAATAACAGCTATCATGAAAATCAGAAGAGAAATGTTGACACATATGTAGCCCCCATGTTATGTATTCTTCCACGGTGTTTGATGAAGTTTATTTTCTTTTTTTACATATAGGGGTGCCCCCTTTCAGTGTGTAGTGACTCCTGCAATCCTGGTTATCAGAAGAAAAAGAAGGAAGGATTAAAATTCTGCTGCTACGATTGTGTTCAATGCCCAGAATGGATGATTTCATACCAAAATGGTATGTGGCATATTTTGAATCAAACATTTCATGTTGAAATGTTAAATGGTATCATTGGTTACAAGTATATGTGCTATGAATAATAATAATAATAATAATAATAATAATAATAATAATAATAATAATAATAATGATAATAATTTCTTATATTTGAATCCCTAATGGGAATGTCAATGTGAAACATTCCATAAAAAATAATAACATTAGCAGAGTAGTTTATGTATTTACGATTGTGTATATTTATTGTATGTACATAATGCATTAAGGTGTAGTGTATGCCAATAAATACTTTTAGAAGAGTAAATTTAAAATGTAGAAAATTAAGGATACAGATTACCCACATTGATCTATGAGTAATCATGTGATACCTAGCTAGACTCACACTGCAAGGGAGAATATGTCTTTGATACCCTTCATGGGAGAAACCAGAGTGATTGGCATCTGGCACAGGGTACAAAAATGCAGCAAGTGATGGAATTGGAATTAGGGGCTATTTAAGGTCAGACGGCCCCCTCACCTGACTCTTTGGATTTTCGCAGTACAGTTTACCCCCCACACACACACCCTTGGTGCAGTATGAGATTTGTCTGATCACCTTGGTTCTGGGTAGGATTTTTTACCTGCTTTTACCTGTATCTTTTTTTCCTTACCCCATACTGTATCTGTGGGACTTGGACAATTGACTTTAGGTGGTGCCAGGTTTCCACTTGACAAGTAGCCAAAGGAGAATATAAGGCTGCAGTGATCACCTTTGGAAACCCTTCAGCTGTAGGGTAGGATTCTGAAACCTCCTCTTGTAGGATTCTGTAACCTGGGGGATGGGGAAGGAGGCTAACCTAGGATCCAGTCTCTCACTTACAGAGTGACTTCATTATAAGAATATGATTGCCCGTATAAGTTTTAAGATGTTTTCTGATATAGGTATATACTACTATTGTTTCTTGTTACTTTCCAATTACATCAGACCAAGAAACAACCACTATCATTTGGGTTAACCTCAGGGCTGAGGTGTTTCACTTAAAGGATGGCTGAGGAAGTTGTCATGAGGTTGATACCTGGGCCTTAGCTGGTCTTGAGAAGACGAGGATCTCTACTCTGGCTATATACCTCTGTGCCTTTGATCTTGCAATAAATGAGGTCCTTTGTTTTGTTTTTCTATTTTTTTTTCTAGACATGGATGAGTGCTCCAAATGCCCAGAAGACCACTTCCCAAGCAAGAAGCAAGACAGATGCATTCCTAAGACTATAAGCTTTCTGTCTTATACAGAACCCTTAGGGATCAGTTTTACGTTGCTTTCCCTTTCTTTGTCAGTGATCACAGCTTTGATGCTTGGGACTTTTATTAAATACAAAAATACCCCCATTGTCAAAGTCAACAATCGAGACATCACCTATACTCTCCTCATCTCCCTCTTGCTTTCCTTTCTCTCTCCTTTGCTCTTTCTTGGAAAACCTGGGAGGTTAACCTGTATGCTCAGACAATCCTCTTTTGGCATCATCTTCTCAATGGCAGTTTCTTGTGTGCTTGCCAAAACCATCACTGTAGTTCTTGCTTTTGTGGCCATCAAACCAGGGTCCAGCGTGAGGAAATGGATGTGGAAAAGGCTGGCCAAATCCATTATCCTTTTCTGCACTTTGATTCAAGCATTGATTTGTATGGTGTGGCTAGGAACCTCTCCCCCATTCCCAGACATGGACATGAAATCACTCACTTCAGAGATCATAGTGCAGTGCAATGAAGGTTCTGTCATCAGTTTTCATCTTGTCTTGGGCTACATGGGATTTTTATCCATCATCACCTTTGCTGTGGCTTTCCAAGCCAGGAAGTTGCCAGATGCATTCAATGAACCAAACTCATTACCTTCAGCATGTTAATTTTTTGCAGTGTTTGGCTTTCTTTTCTTCCAGCCTACCTGAGCACCAAGGGAAAATACATGGCAGCTGTAGAGATCTTCTCTATCTTGGCTTCCAGTGCTGGGCTGCTGACTTGGATCTTTCTCCCCAAATGCTACATCATTGTGCTAAAACCAGATTTAAATAACAGGGAAACATTAAAAAGGAGAAAGAAATAAAAGAGAAGTAAGCAAAATAGGGCTGTCAGATATTACTGGAATCTAACTCCTATCAGCTCTTACAAGCATCATCAATGGAGAAGGCTTGGTGATGGTTGCAGTCCAGCCACCTCTGTGAAACCACAAATTGTCTACTTTTAATTAAGAGAGACAGTCAGCTGTTCCTTCATATGTACTTCTTATGTGCTGTTTGTAGAAATGATACTATGTACTTATTATATTATTTGTGTTATGCAATACTAATAATTGTGTCATATACTTGCCCTGGGAGCCCTGGGGAATAAAATGGTGACGGAGAAATGCCTGAAATACAATAGAACTAATGCTAATTTTATTTTTTTTTGTTTTTATTTTTGTAATAAGCACAATCAATATGTCTAAATTTATATGAGAGTGAACTGAACTGAACTGAATGAAATTTGAATTTTATGATGACAGTTGTTCAGTAGCTGATTTCTGTTTGTTCCAGTGTTTCATTTTGGTTGTTGTGCCATGTGAACTTTTCTGGTGGAAACTCACTAAACTCAACAGAGCTTACAATGTTTCCAAACTGATATATATTAAATTGAGATTTTAGATAGATAGATAGATAGATAGATAGATAGATAGATAGATAGATAGATAGACAGATAGATATGATAGATAGATAGATAGATAGATAGATAGATAGATAGATAGATAGATAGATAGATAATAATAGAACAACCTCCATACAATGGATACAGATTTTCACATTTTTCACCCTCACATGCAAGGATGAGTAGCTTATTTAGTTTTCTTCCACATTATGGAATAAAATAGATTTGTGAGCAGTTCTTGAGGGGCATTCACACTTACAAAGCCCTTTTGGGAATTATTTTGGGCCTTACTTGCATCATTAATAACTGGGCCTTCGAATAAACTTATCAGTTCATAATTCACTTGATTATTTTTGATCTATTTTTCACCTTTCCACAATATAGACTCGGTGGTATAAAAAAGTGTGTGTATGTGTTTGTTTTCATATACATACATACACACGCAGACACATATATTGTGTATTCTGTTTCTGGAAGAAAAGTGAAGATTGCTGGCAGTGGGAGAGAGTATTGCAAGAAAGTTAGAATGATAGAATCATAGAGTTGGAGGGAGCCTATGGGCCATAGAGTCTAACCCTTTGCTCAGTGAAGGATCTTCAGCTAAAGCATCCCCAATAAGTAGCTGTTCAACTTCTTTTTGAAGAAGTCCATGGAAGGAGACTTTATCACTTCTCTGGGAAATTGGTTCCATCTGAAGAACCACTCTTACTATGAAGAAGCTCCTTCTAAAGTTCAATATAAATCCGCTTTTTTGTAACTTAAAACCATTAGATCTGGGCCTACCCTCTGGGGCAGCAGAGAATAAACTTTGATCAAGCAACAGGAGAAGGGCCACTAAAAAATGTGTGTTCTGCTTTTTTTATTTTCATAGCACCTCCATAAATTTTCCCTGTGTATCACCTCAGAATCTAAAAATTGAATACAAATGGGAAAGGGAATGGCAGTGGACAGAAAGGTAGAATAAACCTCTTTATTCTTAGTTACATCAGTCCTTTCAAAATCAAAATAGCTCTCCTGAGACAGTTTGATCAATACTCATCCAAAGACCTCAGGCCAGCCAGGCTGTTCAGTGAGCTGCTGGTCTCTAGTTTCCGTCCTTTTATTCAGTGTTTTGCAAATGTATTATGTTGAAGAGCTGTCATGAACAGAGAAAGGTTATTGCCTAGCTCCAGACTTCCTTCCTCCCACTGTGTCTCTCGCACAGTAGTACACAGCTGTGTCTTCAGGTTTTAGATTGCTCATTTGAAGATAAAGCATTCCCGAGGCATCGTGTCTCGAGATGGTGAAGCGGCCTTTCACTGAATCTGCATACTGTTGTGAGCTCCCATCACCATTATTGTCTATCCATCCAACCCATTCAAGTCTTTTCCCTGGTGCCTGCTTTATCCAATTCATCTCATAGCTGCTGAAGGTGAATCCGGAGGTACGACAAGAGAGGCGAAGGGACTCTCCAGGCTTTTTTACATCTCCTCCAGATTCCACAAGTTGGACTTCCAATCTGATACCTTGAAAGGAAAAAAAAGTAACTAAGAAACTTCTTCCCTTCATATTAACCCCTAGAATTCTATTCTCCAGTTAGACAGAGAAAGAGAACCATTACCTCTGAAAGCAGCTAAAAAAATCATAAATTGAAGCAAGAACATCATTCTCTCACAGAATTCTTCTTGCCTTTTTTTGATAAAGTGATCATAAGCTGTCAGGGCTGTCAGTGAATATCAGTGAGGAGGAAAGGTATATGGCTTATTTAAAGGGGAAGTTGACTCTGTATTTGCATACAACTGAGTCTAAATACCGTACAGCCCCCAGATCCTGTCTGATCTTGAAAACTAAGCAGTTTCAGCTCTGTTTAGGACTTAGATGAGAAACCAACAACAAATATCAGCTGTGGCAGGCTGAAGGAACAACCACCCCAACTGTTTCTTGATGAAGAGAAGTCTATGAAATTCATGGAATTCCTGGGGTCACCATAAGTTCACAGGTGACTTGAAAGCACACACAAAAGCACACACGATAAGTGAATACCTGTATTTACTGCTCATGGTAAAACAACCCTATTGCAACCAGTTTCTAGTGGGAATGGGTTTGGAATTGCTCTAACATCACCTTGCAAGAAAAACACAGCACTCATCATATTCACAAGTCTAACTTTTGCTCATAGGGAAGAAGTTGGGAAATACTTAAATCTGAGGATTTATTTTTTTAAAAAAATATATTGTAGGTTTTCTTTTTGTTTTTGGTTTTGGGCACTAATATTTCAATCATATAAAAATGACTTACTGGTGTCAGGTATTTTTGGGGAGAAAAATATACCTTCAGTCAGCAGGGAATTGCAAATCCTTTCAGACTAATGCCAACACATTTAGAAGTATAGAAAAGCTCCTCTCCTTTCATAGAAATACAGCATAATTATTGCATGGCTTACTGGATCAGAAATTCTTAAGTAATTTGTCCTATAGGTTCTTGTTTCTGGTTTAACTGCTCATGACTTCTATGATTTTCCACTTTATTTTCTCTTCTTTGGTGCTGTATGGATTTCTACTTATAACTCATATACATTAAGATTTAGTAAATATGTTATACATTACATGGAACTGAAACTTTTTGTTTAATCCCAACCAGTGTAGATCTGTTGATTCAGCTGTTCAACAGTGAACCAACATATATGAAAACCCCACTGATGCAATGGGCTTACTCTAGTTGTGTCTAACAATAAGATTCTGGCCATTTTTAGACCTCCCTAAGAATTTTCTGAGATCATAAAAAACCTATCTCATTCAACAGCTTGTTTTCACACAGTGGCCAAACAGATCATTATGGGAAGCTTCCAAGGGGAAGGGGAGAAGGTAAAATCTACCTTCTGCTCTTGTCCCCCAACAAGTGAAAATCAAAGGCATGATGCCTCTGTTTCTTCATGTAGGACATAAGAGCAAGACATAGGCCATTTTCACACGGGTGTAAAACCCCGCGGTGCGACGACCAGAGATGGAGGTCGTTCACACCGCGGGGTGAGCTAGCACGGTTGGAAAAGGTGAGGCACCACACCTCCAACTGCTCTAGAACAGCCACAGGGGTGGCGCTGTGAGTTTTTTAAAAACCACCTTCCCAGGTGGTTTTTATGAAACTCGCCGCACTAATACGTGGCAGCTCCCGGTGAGAATCTGTAGAGACGCGGTAGCACATGTCTGCAGATCTGCCCAGGGGCGGGCTTCCAGCTGGCACACTACCCTGATTGGCAGAGCACCACCAGATGCCACCAGACGCCATTTTGGGCGCTGCTGAACACCGCCGAACGCCGTGTAAATTCGGCGGCTTGTGAAGCGGTGGAACCACGCTCCCTGCAGGGACGGAGCAGGGATGGAGCAAAATGCAAACAGGTAAGCTCCGCCCCTGCGTGCGCCACCCTGTTTCGGCCCTCCCACGTGCGAAAAGGGCTATAAATTTAGACATTAAGAAAAAGTTAGAATATGAACATTAAGAATCACAGGAACACTTAGACATAAAAACAAGTTCCTAGGAATTCCTAGGATTCCATCAAATGAAACAATAGTAAAAGGGAGGTGCCCCTGCTCATTAAGAAGGCAGATCAGGGAAGAGGGATTCAACCTGATTCAGGTTTGGTTATACCCCCATGAAATCTTTTGTAGCTTGGGTGTACGCTTGGACTGATGTTAGCCACCCAGGTTTCAGCAGTGTCTGGAAGTCTGTTGGCACAATTAAAATGAGTGCATCTCCTGTGCTCACTCCTTGGAGAAGCCAGATCTGGCTACAGTGACACATGCCTTGATTACGTTTCAGCTGAATTATTGTGATAGACGATATATCGAGCAGTTTTTGGAAACTGCCGGTCTAAAATACTGTGGGTAGACTGTTGACTGGATCTTGCAATCGGAAGCATAGGAATGTCTTGCTGAAACAGCTGCGCTGACTGTTCATTTCTGGGCACGATTCAAAATGCTGGTGAAAAATTATAAAACTCTATATGGCTTATGCCCAGACTATCTGCAGACCTGTATCTCCCCACATGAGCCTACCCAAGAACTGTGATCTTCAGAGGAAGCCATTCTTACCATCCTATCACCATCAGAATCTTGTCTGCTAAGGACAGGGGAGTGAACTTCCCAGTGGCTACTTTGGGGCCATAGAAGACACTCATTGATTTGTACTTTCTTTGCTGTCTTTACGGCAGCTAACCAAAATGTTCCTGTTTGAACAGGCCTTCAGGCATAACTGACTTGGGGAGACAGACATGAAATTAGGTGTGCTATTTTTAACCTTTATTTCATAGGTTTTTAAATTGCTCCTAAATTTATGTCTAAAAGTAGTGCTTTAATTCAATTGATGGTTTAATACATTTTGAACTTTTGTAATCACAGTGTTTAGCTGTTCTGATTCATACTTTTATAGTAGGCTGCTGCGAGTCTCATTTGGGGTGCAGAATATCAATCATTCAAATAAATAAATAAATAAATTTGCATCACAGTATTATAACTGCATAGGGTGAGTGGACCCTGGGATTCTTCTTCTTTCCTCCTTATCTCTCTACCTGTACATGATTTCCTCCTTCCATCTTATACTACATAAACAACTCAGAAATTTTTCATGAGCAAAGCAGTGTTTTTGCTTGGCTTCACTTTAACTTCTTCTCAGTGTGTCCCTTGCACAGTAATACACAGTGGTGTCTTCTGATCTCAGGTTATTCATCTGCAGATACAGCATGGTTGAAGGGTTGTTCCTGGAGATACTATACCATATATGTGTGTGTGTGTGTGTATGTATGTATGTGTGTGTGTGTGTGTGTATATATATATATATATATATATATAGTGGTATGTAGAAACTGAGACAGGACATGAACTCACCCAAACAATCAGTCTAGAACCTTTTGAAGCTGCCTAAATTTCTGGTCATGCCTCTATCCTTTGATACTGAATTCTACCATATCACTATAGACTGTGTCAAATGCTGCTTTTTTGTCAGTTCCAAAGCCTACCAAAATTCAGCTATATTAGATCATTTCTGAAAGCATTTTGATGAATCAGGGAGTAAAGAGTCTGGCTATCAACATTCTCTAAATTATCCATCGTGTTATATACTTTTATCATTAACTCCATTACTTACCATTTAAAATAACATGAAAAGTCCCTTATAACACTACAACAAACAGAAATACAATCCATTAGAATCCAGAATATCAGCAATCAAAAAGGATACACATCCATTTAACATTTTCAAGTGCAAAGTTAGAAGAAAAAGCCTTATTTATACATTTTTCTAAATTCAATATGTTTGATTTTTTAAAAAATCATGGAACTCCAAGGTTTGGGATATTTTTCAGGAGGAGGAATTCGAATGGAAAAAGCATTATATTCTGACCTGCCAGAGGTACCTTCACAATAAGGGATAAATCATATTTCAATTTGAGAAAGAAAGGACTTCTCTAAAGTTCTGAGGACTCTTAATTTGCTTCCAGTTTATACTTTGAATCTTATCTTGTGAATTCAGCTGGAGAGTTGTTAACAGCGAGGCGGGTTTTTGTCTGGCTTCAGACTCACTTCCTCTCACTGTGTCTTGCACAGTAATACATGGCTGTGTCCTCTGATTTCAGGCCAGTCATCTGCAAATATAGCATGTTTGAAGGGTTGTTCCTGGAGATGGTGGATCGCCCCTTCACTGAGTGTGCATAGGATTGTGAGCTCCCATCGTATCTTATCCATGCAATCCATTCAAGCCCCTTCCCAGGAGCCTGTCGCACCCAGCTCATGTCGTAGTTACTGAAGGTGAACCCAGATGCCTGACATGAGAGGCGAAGGGAGTCTCCAGGCCTTTTTACACCTCCTCCAGACTCCACCAGTTGCACATCTGATTGGATACCTGAAAGAAAGAGAGCTTATCAAACACACTTTAACATTAACAACCATGACATGTCTTTTTGGAAATTTATCTGGAAGAAAAGCCATTACCCGTTATGATGGAAGAATAAAAAATTATCTGAAGGAAAAGTATCATCCTTCTTTCTGTGAGATTGGCTGGGAAGTGATCACAGATAGACTCAAGAGTTGTCCACTTAGGTGGAGTTGGGGCAAGGAATGTTTCTTACAGATTTAAACAGGAAGTTGGCTCTGTATTTGCATCAAGGTTGGCATAAAAGAGCCAAGCAGCTCTTTCTTTGCATCCAGAGGCCTACAAAGTTAACCACATTTATCAAGAAGCAATAAGGCTAAGGGTATGGATCAAATGTATATGATCCAGGAAGGCAGAACTTGCTTAAAGGGAAGTAAAGTAAAGCTAAATTACAACACTCATATCTCTCTGAAGTTGATTGTGAATTCTCACAGATAGACAGCCAGCCCGCAAGAATAGTGTAAGGTTTAATAACTCACCTTTGATGGAGAATTTTAGAAGAGATCTAGCTGGGCATTGACCTGACTTTGTACTTTACTTCTCAAACCACGAAGACCCTTGTCTCCAGGTTATGTGAAGCAGCAACTATGAGAGGGATCTCATGCTTAATACACTCTCAGGCTGCAAATCCTGCAGGTATTAACCAGGATATAAAGTAGATATTAACTTGGGAGTAGTCCTTTTTTAATTAAAAAAAATAATATTTATTAAAACTGAAAACAAGAAAAACATGCATGACGTGGAATAAAACAGTAGAATAAAAACCCTACAAAATCTGTCTAATGAAAAACCCAAATACCTAAACATTAAACACTTTAACATGAACTTCCCACTCCCCAGATCAGGGTCTTTGTTAACTTCTGAAAGTTTTACTGCCTCAGATTATCATCCTTTTTCTCATTATATATACTCAGATAGTTTAGAATCAATAACATAGGTACAGAGTTACATTTTCAGATGTATATGGTAAGTCAAAGAAAAAGGTAATCAAGAAAATATAGTTCTACTAAAAATGTTCTAAATTCACCTTTCAGTCAAATCCAAGTATAGCTTGTCTGCCTTCAGTACATGACAAAAATAATCCTCTCCCAATGCTTTAATTTGGGGCATCTTTCTGATTAGATATCTAGGGAGTCTATTGTCAACCAAGTTAAAGTTGTGATTTTAATCAACTTAAAGTATCTTCAAAGGCATAACTAGGGAAAAGCTTTGGGATGATCACTCCTGTATTGTTTTCCTTTTCTGTAATATCTTGACAGTTCTATGTTAATCCCTTTAGTCTCATCTCATTTTCTGAAATATGTTCTTTTTCAAGGTAGATAGATTCACTTTGGTTCCACCTTCTTAAATACCCATACTACAGTTGAACACCACTCCCTTACAATGAGAATAATTCTTCAGAGCATATGAAAGGAAGTCTTTTGGGGAGTAAACTCCTCAAGGGACCAGGACTCCCTCAAGGAACCAGAACGATCTTCCTTTCCCATAAACTGCTCAGGAAATGATCAGGCTCCCAGAGGAAACCACCAACCACCATGCTCAGGTCACTGCTCCTTCACAGTGGTTTTTTCTAATTGACACACCATTGCTGCCCCCTTGTGAGAGGCATCAAGAAGAGAGTTGGAGGCTGGCTTTTTGAAGAAGATGCCTATTCTGCAATGTGTAAACTGGAGAGAAATTTCTAAGGTAATCATGGGAGGAATCATCTGTATCCTTTACTAATTAAAGAGAATCTTCCTTCTAATCTAGAAACAATGTGGAGGCGCTGGTGGATCATTTGACCAAAGTGGCTGGTTCCTAGTTGTTCTAGATGTGTATGAAGAATTGAACTGGTCATTCCAAAATGATCCTAACATCAGTTTCTGATCTTGGTTTGGTACCAAGTGCTTTTTTAAAATTTAATTTTATCAGAAAAAAAAGATAACAATAACAGTAATATTTTTGCAACCTATAATCACAAATGAGTTCTGTCTTCAACCATGACATCCCCCCAAATGACAAGAATTAAAGTAACCTAATAATATTCTATTTGTCAATCACATAATAAAGTGACATGCACCTATGTATTACAACAAAATGATCAAAAATCAGTATTCACCAACTTGATATCACCTGATAGATTTCTGAAATATGTTATCACAGAAATCTGTCTAATTTAACTCCTCTGAATACATATGTGAACCTATCCATTTGTAACATATTGAAAAGTATCATCTCCTAATCAGCTGATACCAAGTGCTTTTCCATCTTCTGCACCACTATTATTTCCTATGATCAGAGGTGAAAAGGGCAGGATTGAATGGGAAAGTTATGAGAGAGGAAAAAGTGGAAAATTGAAGCATATAATCTCTTTTCCCGCTGTATTTGAAACCAAATACAGCACTATGAATCTTTTGACTTTTCTTGTTCAATGTCTCATTCTGTCCCAGAATGACTTTCCACTGGAAAATTTTTGCCTGTGAATTTTTACAGTGTTTGTTTTTCTTATTAGAACAAAACAGCAAACTTCATTCAGTATATAGTAGGTGGTTAGCTGGGACAGGTGAGAATTTTCTTTCGTTCATTTCTTTGTGGGAAATTGTCCAAAGTAGTATGTTTCTTTGAAAATCTGATTAAGAGAACATAGACAGACCATGATCTCAATGAGCTGGTGAATGTGAAGAAAAAAATCAGAGAGGTGCTCAAAATGGTTTGGAATTTTTCCCTCTTTCATTTTCTCTCTCTGGGAAAAGGAGCAGCACTTGCAGAGCCAACTCAGCATTTCTCATTTTTATGACTTAACAACCTTTCTCTTTCCTTCCCAAACTGCCCTCTAACACTTTTATAGTGGGGTGAAAGTGCAAAAAGATATCTGGTGGCTCCAGAGATCCTGGTGCTTTTTGCACTGTCAACCTCATCACTCCTGAATTCTGGTGGTGGACATTTTGAGAGATAGAATCTACTCAGTCAGTGCAAAGAACTTCATTCTACAAAGATCCAAATTCAGACCAGATTATTTTTTTAAATCCACTTTATGAACCTCCAGTTCAGACCAAAATTTCTTATCCTCTGCCCACAAGAATTACCAAAAAGAGTAGATTCACAATTCCCAATCATTCCTAGCATTCATGTGTGAACTTCCCTAAGGGAACATAATTGTTTTCGTTATTTGTACAGTTCCTTTTTTGTTTTGTCTCATTGTGCTCTTCTGGCACAGTAATAGGTGGCTGAGTCTGCAGAACTCAGAGATCTCAGCTCAAGATAATATTCATTCCTGGAGGCATCAGCAGTAAGAGTGGATTGGCTTTGGAAAGATGAGGCATGGTAGATATGCCATGAACTGCTATACCAGTCTGTCTGGCCCAACCATTCCGTCCTTTTCCGGGCACCTGACGAACCCATTCCCAGTAGTTATTCTCTGCAGAATCACCAGTGACACTGCAAGTTAGCCAAAGGAACTGTCCAGGCTTCAGTGTTCCTGGTCCAGCTTCTACAAGTTGGACACTGGAGTGGACATCTAAAGTCAAAAACAAAACATTCATTAATAAATGGTAAATTTGGACACTTTTTCTGCTTTGATTTTCTCCAGAAAATGCTCACACACTGGAGCTGCAAAAAGAGAAATGAGAAGTAAGGCATACATCATTGTTCAAGATGTGCAACACGTCCCTTTGATGAATGGCACGTTTAGATCTTCAGTGAATTATCTGATTATGCTTAAATGAAAAGATAATTTTCATATGATTTCCGTGGATTCAAGGTATAACAGGTAAGAAGCAAGTTTCCAAAGACCCCAGAGAAGTATCAGATCAGAGGTTCTCCAGTCAGAATGAAAACAGAGCTGTCCACAGTAGTGTTGTAAATCATGACTTCAGTCATCCTTGTATGAAGAATGAGAACCTCCCAAAAAAATTTCCTTACTGCCATACAGAGAGAGGTGTTTTCTTTCTTTTGTCAAAATGTGTTTTATTATAGGAAAGCAGTAGTAAAACATGAAAGATAAATTCAGATCCAAAACCAAGGCAACTACTGATCAAACATTCAAAATACAGGATGTGGGGGCAATGTTCTACAAGACAACTAGTTATCTAAAATTCTCTAAAATAAGTAGATTAATGGCCCTTTCTGCACTCGAGTGTTATAGTGCTCTGATTCCACTTTCAACATCTTCTGGGATCCTGGGGTTTTCAGTTTTGGGAGGGGCCGGTCTATGATAGAACCTCATGGAACATCATCACAGAACATCATGAACAGATTTCTTTTGCTATGTGATCACTAGCCCTTCTGCTAAAGAAAAAGAACATTTTTTTTAAGTAAAATATCTTTGTTATCCTTTACAAGGCATGGTATTAAACCCAATAATGATTTAACCATTATATTCTGTTCTTTTTCTTATTTCTCATTTCTAGTCTTCTTCAACTAAATACGTAGCCACCATATGTGAGAAAGGTACCAACTTATTTCTTTACAATTTCTCCAGAATTTAGGTGATATTTGAGTTATTTGTGTAAATAAATGATAAGAATGTATCATATCGAAAAATAATTTTATTGTTTTTAATCATCTTGACAACTAACCTGAGAAGTGAGGAGCTCCATAATGAGGATAGCAAATAATACTCAATAATACTCAATTTTTAAAGATGTTTTAACCTCCAATAAATTGTCTTATAAAACAGAACCTAGCTAAGAAATTAACCCAATTGTTCTGGTTTTCCATTGCAGCAGAAAAGGTTCAAATTGTGAGAGGTGACAGTTTATACCTTGCATGATTTCAGAATGACAAGCCAAGTGACTCATGTGGTGTATGTGGAAACAAGAGTCAGACATTTCACCCAGCTGAAGTTTCATCTGAGTCCTGGATTTAAAGCATTGTCCAATAATTGTAAACTTTGTAGATTTTTTTGCTCCCTAGTTTCTGAATTTTCATAATTTTCCCATCCTCTAAGAATAAAGATTACTTCTTGAAGAGATACTTCAGTGTAATAATAATTCTAAAAGGTAAATCTCTTATTAAGTTTGGGAGAAACCCTTAGAGAGTTCTGTTGTTGTTGGTGGTGGTCTCATAGATTTTGGTGTGTGTATGTGTGTGTGTTTATTTTTGTGACTGATTTTAACAGTTGCAATGTGAAAATATTAATGCTGTGATTACTGCTGCCTTCTTGCATGGACTAAGGCCCTTTTCGCACCTTATCTGTTCCTGATGTGGGTGCCGGAGACCACGCAAGTCATGAAAGTACTGGCCTTTTTCGCATCTTACCTTTTTCCGGGACGGGGGAGGGCGACTCGCATGAGAAGCCTCCTTCGTGACACTGCTGCTTCCCCCTCCTTCCTTCCACAGGTCGCTTCCTGATGACGCGACCGTCGCGCGAGCGCCCCACCCCTTCTTTCTGCAGGGCACTGTGGGAGCTGTAGGCTGCTTTGGAGGAAGGAAGCGCTTCCCGCCTGGCTCCCCGGCACCGCATGGTAGGTAAGTGCGCAAGGGTGGCACAAGTGTTGCCCGAGTGTGGGCTATTTTCGCTCCAAGCTGAAAATCAAAAAATACGCCCGGGCCCCACTTCTGCCTCATGAGCGCCACGCAAGTGGAAGTGCGTCATGTGCAGCGGTGCTCCCATTTCGCGGGCTTCAAGGGGCGCTATGCGAAAAACAAATGGAAAAAGGCCGAAGGAAATTTCTGATGGAATCATGAAAGCAATCATTTGTATTCTGCACTCAGCTAAAGTGAAGCTTCTTTCAAAATCCAGAAAAAAAGAGAGGTGCTGTTGGATCATATGACCAAAGCACTTGATTTCTAGTTGTTCTAGATGCGTGTGAAGAACTGAATTCATAGTCCCAAATGGTCCTAAGATCAGTCCCTGATTCCATTGGGACAGCTATCAATGTGATTTAGATATTAAAGGTACAATATGATTACTACTTGAAAACAGTTTTTGATGAACAGTAATGTTATATTGCAGAGTATCTTTTTCATATGTAAGGAACATTGTTTTAAATAGAAAAAAATGAAAGTAAGAAAGCTTTTCAGAGAAAAAAAGAAGTTAATGTGTGCTATTCTTCACTAGCCCAATTTTGTCAGAACAGAAGAGTGATTAAAGTTTGCCACTGATTCCAGCTAAAGAGGAAGAAATAGCACAATGCGTACTTCTTCAAGATTCAGTAATTGTTTATTTCCAATGTAGATAAAGTTGCCCATCCCAAAGCCATCATTTAACTGATATGACTCTTCTCCATAACATAATCTTTGGTGGGGCAGTGGTTTGGCAGAGGGGCGATCCGCCAGGGTAGCAAATTTTTGGGGGCAGTGCCGGGCCACCCTCTGCACACTGGCAGATGCCCAGCAGCTGGATGGGCACTGAAGCCTCCCAGAGAGGTTTGCTGGAGAGGGTATTCCACACCAGGAAAGGGGGGCCATCCATTCCCTCTCCCTTCCCTCTTTTCCTCCCAATCCAGAGTCAAATCTGTTTCCAGCCAAAGCAGGGTTGCCAATACTGGGGGACCTCTAGGTTGGAGAGAAAAAGAGGGAGGGAGAAAGAAAGGAGAGGGAAGGAGAGGAGAGGAGAGGATGGCCCCGAGGAGGTGGAGAGAGGCACCCACTTCCCCCTCAAAGTCTCAGAGTGGAGGCGAGTCCAGCCCATCCCAGCTGAGCTTCCAGGGAGGGAGGGAGGGAGGGAGGGAGGGAGCGTTGCTGCAGCAGGAATGCCAGTGTACCTCTGAGCATGTGCAGAGAACCCCTCTGTGTGTGCACCAAAAGCCCAATCACCCAATGCCAAAGAAGCAGTTCCTATTTCGTATTTTCAATTGGTTCTCCCTCCCTTGAGAAGAGCGACAAACTCAGGGACCACTCCTGGGCAGCAAAAGCTCTACTTGCGCCACTGTCACTGGGGGGAAGCAGGGCTCAGCAGCAGGGAAGCATCCCTCACCATTCCTGTAATTGGTGCATAGCAATGGCATCTTCCTCCTGGATCTCCTGAGGACCCCTGCAGTTCACAGAGATGCTGGTTGATGTTTCTCTGCAACCATCATCCCCTCCCCACTTTCCACCAAAAAACAAAAAGCAAAAAACCCCACACACTTCTATTTCATTCTTCCTTTAGATAAGAACACTATCCAAAATAATGTATTGGGAAGGTGGCAAGGGGCACCTGAGAGCACCGGTCATCTTGTCCTCCTTTTCCCCAGGAACTGGGTATCAAAGGCACAATGCCTCTGATTGTCAATATAATACATAGCTATAGTAGTATGTAGAAACAGAGACAGGTCATGAACTCACCCAAACAATCAGTCTAGAACCTTTTGAAGCTGCCTAAATTTGTGGTCATGCCTCCACCATTTGATATTGAATTCTACCATAGCACTAATGATTGTGTCAAATACTGCTTTTTTTTCAGTTCCAAAGCTACCAAAATTCAGCTTTATTAGATCATTCCTGAAAGCATTTTAATGAATCAGGGAGTAAAGAGTCTGGCTACCAACATTCTCTAAATTATCCACCATGTTATATACTTTTATCATTAACTCCATTACTTACCTTTTAAAATAATGTGAAAAGTCCCTTATAACACTACAACAAACACAAAACCCACTAGAATCCAGAAGTCAGCAATGAAAAGGGATACACATCCATTTAGCATTTTCAAGTGCAAATTTAGAAGGAAAAGTCTTATTTACACATTTTTCTAAATTCAATATGTTCGATTTTTAAAAATTCATGGAACTCCAAGGTTTGGGATATTTTTCAAGAGGAGGAATTAGAATGGAAAAAACATTATATTCTGACCTGCCAGAGGTACCTTCACAATAAGGGATAAATCATATTTTGATTTGAGAAAGGAAGGACTTCTCTAAAGTTCTGAGGACTCTTAATTTGCTTCCAGTTTATACTTTGAATCTTATCTTGTGAATTCAGCTGGAGAGTTGTTAACAGCGAGGCTGGTTTTCGTCTGGCTTCAGACTCACTTCTTCTCACTGTGTCTCTTGCACAGTAATACATGGCTGTGTCCTCTGTTTTCAGGCCAGTCATCTGCAGATATAGCATGTTTGAAGGGTTGTTCCTGGAGATGGTGAAGCGCCCTTTCACTGAGTCTGCATAGTATTGCTGACTCCCATCGTACCATATATACGCAATCCATTCCAGGCCCTTCCCAGGAGCCTGTCGCACCCAGCTCATGCTGTAGCTACTGAAGGTGAACCCAGATGCCTGACATGAGAGGCGAAGGGAGTCTCCAGGACTTTTTAAACCTCCTCCAGACTCCACCAGTTGCACATCTGATTGGATACCTGGAACGAAAGAGAGTTTATTAAACACACTTTAACATTAACAACCATGCCATGTCTTTGTCGAAAATTTATCTGGCAGAAAAGCCCTTACCCCTTATGACGGAAGAGTAAAAAATTATCTGAAGGAAAAGTATCATCCTTCTTTTGTGTATCTATGAGACTGGCTGGGAAGTGGTCACAGATAGACCCAGGAGTTCTCTACTTAGGTGGAGTTGCGGCAGGGAACGTTTCTTACAGATTTAAACAGGAAGTTGGCTCTGTATTTGCATCAAGGTTGGCATAAAAGAGCCAAGCAGCTCTTTCTTCGCATCCAGAAGTAAACCACCTTTACAGGCAGGAATAAGGCTGAGGGTATGGATCAAATGTATATGATCCAGGAAGGCAGAACTTGCTTAAAGGGAAGTAAAGCAAAGCTGAAATACAACCACTCATATCTCTCTGAAGTTGATTGTGGATTCTGACAGATAGACAGCCAGCCAGCAAGAATAGTGTAAGGTTTAATAACTCACCTTTGATGGAGAATTTTAGAAGAGATCTAACTGGCATTGACCTGACTTTGTACTTTACCTCTCAAAGCAGGAAGACCCTTGTCTTCAGGTGTATGTGAAGCAGCAACTGCGAGAGGGATTTCATGCTTAATAAACTCTCAGGCTGCAAATCTTGGAGGTATTGACCAGGATATAAAGTACATATTAACCTGGGACTTAGTTCTTTTCTTAATTAAAAAATATAATGTTTAAGGAAACTACAAACAAGAAAAAACATATGACATGGGATAAAACTAGAAGAAAAAATAAAACAAAGCAACACAATACATTACTAAACATTCAAACAATAACAAAACACAAACATACAAAAGAGAAAAAAAACCCTACAAAATCTGTCTAATAAAAAACCAAATACCTAAACCTTAAACACTTTAACATGAACTTCAACTTCAGTTTGGGGCATCTTTCTGATTAGATATCTATGGGAGCCTATTGTCAATTAAGTTAAGGTTGTGGATTTTTATTAACTTGAAGTGTCTTCAAAGGCAAAACTAGGGAAAGGCTGTGGGATGTCTGCTCCTGTATCATTTTCCTTTTCTGTAACATTTTGACAGTTCTATGATCATCCCTTTAGTCTCGATCTCATTTTCTGAAATATGTTCTTCTTCAAGGTACATAGATTCACTTTTGTTCCACCTTCTATAAATACCCATACCACAGTTGAACACCACTCCCCTGGAATGAGAATAATTCTTCAGAAGATATGAAAGGAAGTGTTCTGGTGAATAAACTCCTCAAGGGACCAGGACTCCCTCAAGGAACCAGAACGATCTTCCTTTCCCATAAACTGCTCTGGAAATGATCAGGCTCCCAGAAGAAACCACCAACCACCATGCTCAGGTCACTGCTCCCTGACGGTGGTGTTTTCCAATTGACACACCATTGCTGCCCCCTTGTGAGAGGCATCAAGAAGAGAGTTGGAGGCTGGCTTTTTGAGAAGACGCCAGTTCTGCAATGTGTAAAGTGGAAAGAAATTTCTAAGGTAATTATGGGAGTAATTTTCTGTATCCTTTGCTAAATTAAAGAGAATCTTCCTTCTAATCTAGAAAAAATGTGGAGGTGCTGATGGACCATTTGACCAAAGTGGCTGGTTTCTAGTTGTTCTAGATGTGCATGAAGAACTGAACCTGTCATTCCAAAATGGTCCTAACATCAGTTTCTGATGTTGGTTTGGTACCAAGTGCTTTTTTAAAAATTTAATTTTATTAGAAATAAAAGATAACAATAATAATAACATGCATACTACCTTGAGAAAAAAAAAGAAATATATATCTAAGCATATTTTTATAACCTGTACCCATAAACGAGTTCTGCCTTCTACCATGACATCCCCCCAAATGGCAAGTAGTCATGTAACCTAAAAATATTTTATTTGTCAATCACGTAATAAAGTGACATGCACTTGTTTATTACAACAAAATGATCAAAAATCAGTATTCACTAACTTGATATCACTCCATAGATTTCTGAAATACATTATCACACGAATCTTTCTAATTTAACTCCTCTCAATACATATGTGAACCTATCCATTTGTAACATACTGAAAAGCATCATCTCCCAATCAGCTGATACCAAGTGCTTTTCAATCTTCTGCACCACTACTGATTCCCCAGGATCAGAGGTGAAATGGGCAGGATTGAATTGCAAAGTTACGAGAGAGGAAAAAGTGAAAAAGTGAAGCATATCCTCTCTTTTCCCGCTGTACTGGAAACCAAATACAGCACTACGAATCTTTTGACTTTTGTTGTTCAATGTCTCATTCCCTCCCCAGAATGACTTTCCACTGGAAAATTTTTCCCTGTGAATTTTTACAGTGTTTATTTTTCTTGCCAAGAACAAAACAGCTTACTACGTTTAGGAAATAGTAGGTGGTTATCTGGGGCAGGTGAGAATTTTCTGTGGTTCATTTTTTTGTGGGAAATTGTCCAAAGTAGTCTGTTTCTTTGAACATCTGATTAAGAGGATGTAGACAGACCATGATCTCAAGGAGGTGGTGAATGTGAAGGAAAAAAAATCAGAGAGTTGTTCAAAATGGCTTGCGAATTTCATTTTACACATTCCCTCTTTCATTTTCTGCCTCTGGATAAAGGAGCAGCACTTGTAGAGCTGACTCAGCATTTCTCATTTTTATGATTTAACCATCTTTTTCTATCTTTCCCAAACTGCCCTTCATATTTCTGCCATTGACCACTTCACAGTTGTGCACATAAAAACTGAAGACAGTTATGGTTAAATCATATTTTGATTTAAGAAAAGATGGACTTCTCTAAAGTTCTGAGGACTCTTAATTTGCTTCCAGTTTGTACTTTGAATCTTACTTTGTGAATTCAGCTGGAGAGTTGTTAACAGCGAGGCTGGTTTTTGTCTGGCTTCAGACTCACTTCCTCTCACTGTGTCTCTTGCACAGTAATACATGGCTGTGTCCTCTGTTTTCAGGCCAGTCATCTGCAGATTTAGCAAGCTTGAAGGGTTGTTCCTGGAGATGGTGAATCGCCCTTTCACTGAGTCTGCATAATATTGCCGACTCCCATCACCCCATATATACGCAATCCATTCCAGCCCCTTCCCAGGAGCCTGTCGCACCCAGCTCATGCCGTAGCTACTGAAGGTGAACCCAGATGCCTGACATGAGAGGCGAAGGGAGTCTCCAGGCCTTTTTACACCTCCTCCAGACTCCACCAGTTGCACATCTGATTGGATACCTGGAAAGAAAGAGAGATTATTAAACACACTTTAACATTAACAACCATTCCACGTCTTTCTGGAAAATTTATCTGGTAGAAAAGCCATTACCCCTTATGACGGAAGAATAAAAAATTATCTGAAGGAAAAGTATCATTTTTCTTTCTGTGGAACTATGAGATAGGATGGGTAGTGGTCATAGACAGAAACATGTATGGTTAGCTGGAGTTGGGGTAGGGAACGTTTCTTACAGATTTAAACAGGAAGTTGGCTCTGTATTTGCATCAAGGTTTGCATAAAAGAGCCAAGCTGCTCTTTGCATGGAGAGACCTGCAATGTAAACTAAATTTATGGGCAGGAATAAAGCATAGGGTATCAATCAAAGGGGTATGATCCAAAAAGGCAGATGGTGGTTCAAGTCATTTAAAGTAAAAAAAAAAAAAGTACAGCCATACAGTCAGATTGTGGATTTTCACCTGTAGATGGACGCTCAACAAGAATAGTGTAAGATTTACTAAATTACCCTTGTTACAGTAGCTCTAGCTGACTTTCACCTGCCTCTGTACTTTCCTATTTTCACAGCAAAAAAAGTCTTGTCTTCAAAACACATGTGAAGCTGTATATAGGACTTCTATTTCATTGTTTATAGAAACTCAGACTAAAGTCCTGTAGATATTTAGATGGAAGCAATGTAAAACATAACCTGCAATTTTTTCTAATTAGACATCTATGAAGGTCTATTGAAAATCAATTCAAGCAGTAGATACTTATTTACCTGTGGAATCTCCATAGGAAAAACACAGAACAAGCCATAGGATGACCATGAACATATTATCTTTCCTTTCTGTGACACATTGACATTTCTCTGTGTATCTTCTTAGTCCATGCATCGTTTTCTGAAATCTGTTCTTTTCAATGTACATTGCTTCCCCTTTTGCTCCTCCTTCTCTCCATAACCATGAAAGAGAAGGTGTGTGGGCTCTATTCCTGACTCACTCAGCTACCTTCCCACTGATTTCTCTTAGAAGAATCTCTGGAAGGTTGGATAAAAGGAAATTAAACTTTCTGTGTGACCTAAGTAGGTGTGCTACTTGTTGTTGTTCATCTTCAAGTTGTTTCCAGCTTATGGTGACTGTAAGGCACCCTATCACTAGCTTTTCTGGGGTGAGAGTTTGTGATGTGCCCAGGGTCACCCAGTGGTTTTCCATGTTGAGTGGGAAATCAGACCCTTTTCTCCAGGGTCATAGTCCAATGCTCAGATCACTATACCATGCTGGCTCTCATTTATCTTAGGCAGACCTCTTTTGGTGCTGAGTAGCAACTCCCATTACTGCTGGCTGGCATGGGCAACAAGGTGGAGAACTTAATGTTATGTTCCAATCACATTGTGAGGACCACACTGTGAGCACCTCTCTTCTAGAGTGAGAGCAATTCTTTCTCTTCAGAGGATAAAATTAAGAGATGTAGTCTCTTGGGAAATAAACTTCACATGAGACCAGTACAATGCTGGTTTCAAATCAGCTGCCCAGGAAATGATCAGACTCCTAGATGAAACCATGAACCAACATCTCAGGGTCCATTGCATTCCTCTCCTTGACAGTGGTGTTTTGCAAGTGACACGCCATTGCTGCCCACTTGTGAGAAATATCAAGAAGAGAGTTGAGATTACTGGGTTTTTGATGAGGTGCTTCTTCTGCAATGTATGCAGTGAAAAGAAGTTTCTAAGATAATCATGAGAGAAATCTTGTTTATTCTGTACTCAAGTAAAGTGAAGTGTCTTTATAATTTTATACAATACAGAAAAAAGTGGAATGCTGTTGAAGCACTTGGCCAAAGTAGTTGATTTCTAGTTGTTCTCTACGTGCATGAAAAACTGAATTGGTAATTCCAAAACGGTCTTAACACCAGTCCCTGATGCTGGTGTGACGCTAAGTGTTTTTTGGTCTTGTGCACCAGTACTGGCTCCTCATGATCAGAGGCAACCCAAAAGCAAGTGATGGGAGTGATTAAATAGGAAAGATGTGAAAGAGGGAAAAATATCTGTGGTCATTTCCACATGAGACAAGGGAATTGCTCCATCCCATTACTCACTGGATCTTCTGGCTCCTCAATCCGGTCCAGAGTTAATCAGAGCAGTGCGTGGTCTAGATCCACACTGCTGCAGCTTCCAAAATGGCAGCTTCCAGTTGGTTATGGGTCCCGGCCAACCGCTGGAGTTTGCCATGCCTAAAGCCCACCCTCACAGATTGCAGGGTCACATTGGTGTGAGCCCACAAATCTGCAAAAGGGAGAAGGCATGCAGTGGTGCACTCCAGCACTTTGAAAGACCTGATTTTTCTGGTCTTTTAAAAACACGCTGGAGGACCACATGGGGTCATTTTGGAGCAGACTGAGGTGCGAATCTCCGGTAAGTAGTCCGAACCCAGTCTGCTTCAAGGTGCAGATGTCCTCCGTGGTGGACGCACTGCACCGTTTTAATTACCCTGTGTGGAAATGGCCTGTATTTAGAGTCTGCTTTATTTGGAACCAAATGCAACACTGTGAATCTTTGACGTTTGTGGTTCACTTTTTCATTCTGTCCATAGCATGATTTTCAACCTATTAATTTTTGTCTGTTAATTTTACCATGTATTTCTTGAAAAAGCAGAACAACACACTACATTCAATATATAGTTAACTGGGACAGGTGAGAATTTTCTTTGGTTCATTTCCCAAGGGAAGTTTCCCAAAGTAATATGTTTCTCTGAAAATCTGATTGCAAGAATGTAGAGAGATTGTGGTCCCAAAGATGTGCTGAAGAAAAATTCAGGGCAGTGTTCAAAATTGTTTGGGAGTTCTATCCCTCTTTCATTTTCTCTGTTTGGGAATGGGAGCAGTACGTGTATAGTCACAGGGCATTTCTCCTTTTTCTGGCTTAACCTCCATTGTTTTTCTTTCCCAAACTGCTCTGCTACATTTTTATGATGGAATGGAAGCACAAACAGATATGCAGGAATCCTAGTACTTTTTGTGTTGCCATACTACAAACCTTGACCACTCTTATATTCTGGTGCTGGGCAGTTGGAGAGTTAGGTCATTTCTGCACAACATTGTTATATTGGTATTATTCCACTTCCAAAATCTTGTGGAGTTCTGGGGTTTGTATTTTACTGAGGCCAAAGAGCTCTCCAGCTGAGACTTCTAAATTCCCCTCCCAAGACTGCAAATCCCAGGATTCCATAGGATGTTGAAAGTGGAATAGTAGCACTGTAACAGTATGGAAATGGTCTTAGAGAGAATCTACTGTTCCAGTGCAAAGAATTTCACTCCACAAAGAATATATCTCAGACTAGATTTCAAAGACACTCCCTGAAACCTCGTACTTGAAACTGCAATTTCTTCATCTCTGCCCAGAAGAACTGTCAGAAATAACTTGGCAATCTCACACTTATATCTAGCAGTCATGTGTGAACTTCCCCAAGGGAACAGAATTCCTTTTTTTGTACAGCTCCTTCTTTGCTTTGTCTCACTGTGCTCTTTTTCAGGAGCAGTAATAAGTGCCTGAGTCTGCAGCAGTTGTAAATCTCAGCAAAAGACAATATTCATTCCTGGAAGAATCAGCTGAGAGGGTGGGTCGGCTTTCAAGGGAGGGTGGATACTTAGTCTGCCATACTCTGCCACTCCAGTATATCTCACCCAACCATTCCAATCCTTTTCCAGGAGTTTGATGAACCCATTCCCAGTAAGCATTCTCCACAGAATCTCCAGTGACAGTGCAAGTTAGCCTGAGATATTCCCGAGGATTCAGCGTTCCTGGTCCAGTTTCCACAAGTTGGACACTGGACTGGACATCTAAAGTCAACAATAAAACCTTTATTAATAAATGGGAAAGTTAAGTCACATTTCCTTCTTTATTTTTCTCTAGAAATTACTCACAGAGTGGAGCTGTAAGAAGAAAAAGAAAAAGTAAGGTAAGTTTCATTGTTTGGTATGAGAAACTCGTCCCTTTGATGAATAGTAGGTTCGGATCTCCAATGAAGTGTCAGATTGTGTTTAAATGAAAAGACAATTTGCATGTGATTTCCATGGAGTCAAGGTATAGCTGGTAAGAAGCAAGTTGTCCAAAGATCTGCTCCAGCCAGGACATAAACAGGGCTGTCCCAATAGTGTTAGGGACTTGGTTGATCCTTGCATGACACATTATAACTGTCTGAGAAGTCAACAGACTCTTTAAGGAAGTGATGGAGAAAGTGGCCCACAAGTTTCATGGGATTTCTGCAAGGTTAGTTTTGAGTTTGTCAAGGACCCATATCTCCTTGAAAATTTTGGAGGGCTTTTTTTTACTCCTTTTTAACCCAATTTCACCAAATTAGGACAGATTTAGAAATTATTATTACCACGTTATCTATCCCCCAACATATACACAGCTGTTCTAGGCTTCTTAAAACAAGGAAGTCAATTAGAAGACAGGCTTTTCCTAAGAGGGCAAAAATGATGTGAAAGAGAATGGAAGATTCTTACAAAATAAGATAAGTTAAAGAGAGAGGGAAAGAGAGAAATACCAACAGAAACCTAATCTGACAGATTGGTTTGTCCCTTTGAGGATAAAACCTGGCCTTGGCTTTTGATAATGAGTTGTAGTAAAGATTCTTTGTGAATCAGGGTTTTGAGAAATCCTATATAGTTTTCAAAGGTGTAGTCAAACAAATAGCTAAGGCAATAACCTTCTTCACAGCTGAAAGCACCAGCCACCATGATCAGTTGTTCGATTTGTCTCATGGCCAACTCTATTCTGTAAATATCCCAGAACTGGTCACCCCTTGTGACCAAGGGATTATGGAGAGTTGTCACACTCAGATTTGTATATTTGGCAGGCAAATCAAAGGTGACCTTTGACCTTGAGAGTATCTTTGTGGTTCCTTAGAATCCAAATCTGTTCCACATCGGATATTTCATAAGCAATGAGATTATTCTTGCATGATTTACATACAGCCAAATCTCATTCTATGAGATTGGCACACAAAACTTTGTGATCCCCCCCCACCAAATAAATAAATAAATAAATAACCCTCTAAATGAGAAAAGAAATAATTGAAAATGTTACCAAATGTACCCTAAACCAACAGAGGAACGACCTTTTCATTTTCCCCCCAAAATGTATCATGTGCAAATAAGTAAAAAATTATATCCCTGCACATGAATATCTTACACGTGGAAGTTAGTAACTATACACAGGTTTGTCGTATAACAGGATGAGCAGGAAGAAAAAGATGGTCATGATAGCATATGATCCCGCATGTTTTATGGACAGAAAAAAAATATGAGGTGTAGTTGCTTCCTTCAGACAAAAAAAAATACAGGGGATCTCAGAATACAGTCAAGACTTTGGCATTCCACATATTATTTCTTATTTGTTACAGAAAATCTGCAGAAATGAAAACACTTCTCCCATTCCCCCCATAGTCACCAAACATCAAGAAAGTGTATATTTAAATGTCTCTTTGAAAACTTCCTGACAAACAGAGATGAGATTTATCAGCTAGTGTTTACCATAAGAGACAAAAGAGACCCTCCAGTTTCAAGGACCATTGCCAGAATCCTATGTCACAAGGAGCAATGTGGATCAGTGTGTCATGCACGTCAGTGCGCAATGTGCATTGGGCACTTTGCTGACTCTGCTAGGTAACAGCGGTCCTCTGCAGGAGATGGATGTTACAAAACTCACCAATTTTAATTCCCCTATACATATCTGCACTTACAAAGATATAATTCTGATATTGGATCCCAACCTGTCTTCCTTTGGTTGCCTACCCAAAGGTGAGCTCCTTTGAATAATTTTATAGCAGGGATCTGAGAAGAGGTCAGTTTTCTTTTTATTGCATTTCTCAGATGCTATTAGAATTTTCATTCCTAGTTTCTTTTCCTGCAAAAGCCCCCCCCCCGCCACTCAAGAATAGAAACTATGAATGCTCTGAGCACATGTTTTTCCTAATACATATATTTTTTACAATTAATTTTACATATTTCTGCCATTGGCCACATCACAGTTGTGCACATAAAAACTGAAGACAGTTATGGTTGGCTCAACTGTTAAAAGAAAACTATGTGTAAATCTCTTGGGGGAATCAGACTTTGTGGAACCCTATTCTTTCCATAGAAACAGATGGACAATAAAATAAGCTTGCAGGTGAAACCGCAAACCAACATGTTTAGCTATCCATCTCATTTCCCACATTATTGCTCTGTCTCTAGTCTCTGCTGCCCCCTTGTGAGAAGCAGACAGAGGAGAAATGTCAATGTTGCTGGTATGTGGCTTGTTGGAGGATTTTCAGCTCTAGATCACTGTTGGCCTTTTTGTCTTACCTAAGGAAAAATCTCTCAGTGCCATTTGGAGAAGAAGCAGGTAGTGAAGTAGGGATGGAAAAAACATTTGAAAATATTTGGCTAAATAGCTGAGAAACCCTCTCTTGTGTGTTGAGAAACCCAGATGAGTATACTCTGGGAAAGATGAGAATCTTTGCAAAAGTAATTCGGCTCTAAATTTGTATGTGATTCTTTTGCACAGAAAACAGCATTTTCTCCCCAAGAAACAACATTTTTTGTGCAGAAATGTTATTCTGCTCAGAAATATTATTAAAGGGTCCTCTTTGTGCTGCTGTAGCTGAGGGCCTATTCTGTCAAAAATTCATACCTGGTTGTTTTGTGCAGAAAAGAATCTCTTGATGCAAGAAATACTTTCTGATTACAAAATAAACTGAGATAAGGTATAGATATATTTCCTGACCAGCCCATGAAATAAGAAGACCACACAACAGACCTTGGGTTGAAATACTGGCTGTTACCCTGTATGTAAGGGGTCCGGGAGGGGTGCCCAAATAACCAAATAAAAGCACAAGTTGTGGGAATTAAGCTCGAGCACTCTCTTAAGTTAACGAGAGGCAGGGTAACTTCAGCTAGGATCTTTTACCCCATGTATGCAGCGTTGGATCAGAGAGCAGTTAGACAAGGTTTTAAAGTAACAAATGATATTTTTATTAAGAACGAGCAACACGAAAGACATGACAAACACTAGCTAACTTAGAAATAGAAATGGAGAGTTTCAAGGGAGTGAGTAATACGACACCTGGTCTCATAGTCCTGGAGGGGAAGAGCAGGTTCCGGGAGAGAAACCTCAACAGGGTTCGCTGAGGAGAGCGTCCTTGGACAACCAGCAGCAAGGCGGGATGGAAGTCCAAAGTAGTCCGAGGTAGTTCCAAAAGTGGGGACTTTTTATAGAGTGGATTGTGCCTACAGGCTATGCCATGCTCGGTGAGAACAAAAGGGATTTTGAAGCTGGACAAAGGAGTTGGAAAAGGTCAGGTTTTGCATGATGAGCTTAACACTGGATGACAATAGCGTGGCCAGTACGCTGATGGCCCGACATAAAGGAATGGCTCGGCTCTTGGCCGTGCGGCTTTGTGAAGATATGCGCCGAGCAAAGCCGGTTTGCAAGGAGGTTTTTCCCTAAAGCATCAGAGAGGCTTAAGTTGCCTGTCTGAATGAGGTTTTGGAATGTACAACCATTGATGGCTGCGCCCAATACGTGCTTGTCCGGTGGACCTATCCAAACACGTGGAGTAGGGTGGCAGAGAAAGGTCAAGCAAAGGCCAAATTATTTGATATCAAAAGGATATCTAGTGCTCTCACCAGACATATCATAACCGTGATAACAATTCCAGTTCTTTCCCAGGAGCCTGATGGACCCATTCCCAGTAGTTTATTTATTTAATTTTCCCTGGATAAAACAATTGAATACTGAATTCCCTCCCCCACCAAAAAACAAAGGTTCTTTTTTCCCCTTTATATGGCACTGTAAAAAATGTATTAATGCCAAGAAAAATCACTGGCAAAAAAAAATCACTGCTGGGAACTGTCCCCTTTTGGAAAAAGTGTGACTAACTTAACTCTTCCTGTGATGTCTTTCTTAAAGGAGGGAGCTTGTTGGAGACATTCCTTCCTTTTCTTAAAGGAAGGAATTGAGTAAGTTTTCCCAGATGGACACCCTTTATCTGAAGAAATTCATTAGTTTTTGAGACTTTGCTGATGCCACCCTTGCTGTTTTCCATTTGACATGCTTGAAAAAGGAATCTAAATTGAAAGGAGGTTATTTGGAGAGGGGGTCTTACTTGATTCAATAACTTGAACTATCTAGCCTTGCTTCATTTTTGCTGAATTCCCTTCACAGAGTAGGCTTTCAGCTGAAATTCTTTCAGAATCCCCATAGGCCAGGATTTCGGCCAGAGAAATTATCTTTGTCAGGGTCTTGGCTCTGACTTAGAGGGCATTAGTTACCTTGTTCTTCTTGTCCCTGCACTATTCCAGCCAAGAGTGCTCCTAACTTTTCACAAGTCCAGCAGGACAAAGGAGAGGTAACTTCTGGGCTACTCTTAAATCAATTTTTGAAGGAGTATCTTCTCTGACACATTGCAGCTCCACAAAATTGCCCCCTTTCTCTGGTGCATGTAGGGGGATAAAGGGGAAAATTTTAGTAGTGGTAGAGAAGTCTGGAAGCCTGAGAATGATGGGACTTAGAATAGCAGAGAAAAGTATAAAGAAATCAGGACCAGGCCTCTGCAGAGTTTCCCCCAGTGTCTTTAGGTTACTAACCTGCTTTGTTATTAACAGAGGCTTCTGGAAATCTATCAGCCTTGAAGAGGTAACAGCTTGACCTGTGAGACACATGGAGAATAGAATGGATAATTTTAGATAACTAAGGAGATAGCAGTGCCAAGGGTCCCAGACTACAGAAATGTAAGCAGACTCCACTTTGAATAAATAACAGATAGGTACTAAGTGACTGATGTATCAAGGGGAGGTTGCTACATGGGAGGGCCAAAGCACATGCCCTGAAACCAGAAGACCACCAGGTCTTACATAGGAAATGATGTAACTTCTTATGTTAATTCCTTTGTTTTATAGGAAGTATAAATGTGTATGCCTTTCTTTGTTCTGCATGCCTGATTTGAGATTCCTCCCGACATCTCTTGGTATCAGCAAGGGTTGAAAAAAAAGATTTTTTTTGTTATTATTATTATTTTGAATCACGTGCTGGTATGTAACTTTTGGCTATGTTGTGCTCCAGGGAAAGCCTTCCCATTGTCCCTATCAATAGTGTCCTTAATTTTTAACCTCTTCCTTCCTTCCTTCCTTCCTTCCTTCCTTCCTTCCTTCCTTCCTTCCTTCCTTTCCTTCCTTCTCCTCTCTTTCAACAACCTCAATAGTTTCAAATCGCTGAATTCCAAACCCTCACTGCTTTGGGAATTAGCTTACTTTAAATTGGAATCTCCCCATCTTAAAGTAACTGTGTTGTTCTGCAAGTACTTTTTGCCACTTTTCAAAATCAACCACAATACTTTCTATTTCCTAATGCAACCACTCTACATGTCTTGATTCCGTTGTGATTAATAAAGTTCAGCTTTTAGAGACCTCCCTGTGAAATCACCTATTGAGTCTAATTTATTTAAAGATGTGTTTTTGTCAAAACCACAACACAAGGAAACAACTACAGCCCTACACATGGGTGGAGAAACGGGGTAAGCCACGCTGAAATGGAGCTTGCCTGAGTCCGTCACCGCGTGGAGCATCGAGTTTCACTGCTCTACACTCGTCAGCGTCCAGCGGCGTCTGGCAGTGCCCAAAATGGTGGCTTATGACTGGCGGAGGCTCTCCACCAACCAGAGAAGCTTCCCAGCCAGAAATCCTCCCCCCACCTGATCTGCAGGCACACCCTTGAGCATGCCCACAAATCCACATCGGGCACTGTGATGGGGCTGCACAGGGCTGCATGCCCTGTGCCTTTTAAAAGCCACATAAAAAAGTGGTTTTTAGAAAGCATGCGGTGACGCCACTTCCGGGCGCCCTAGCGTGGATTGGGGTGTGGAATTACTCTAAAGTAATCCATCCCAATCCACTTTACGGTGTAGACATCACGCTATCACGTGTTATTTCCCCGTGTGAAAAGGGCCTAAGACTACATTATTGATAACTTTTTCTCTTATTTAGAGTGGCTTGGATTTTGATGTGTTCATGCTAGAGAATACTCATTAAAAAAACAAAGAGAAGATATCTTTGCCACAATGAATTTAGATCTAGTCTAAACACAACTAAATATCAATCCAATCTGCCATATTTAACTGTATCTTTAGGCTCTATCTTGTTAAGTCCAAGGACTCATGAGTCATGAGGAATGAAAAATATATTTGATTTCTGATTCATTGGGACAATGTGTGCATATGTATGTAATACAAATGGGTGATGTATGCAGGGCAATGTGAGTATGTCGGAAATGAGTTCTGGAAAGCATGTTTGGGCTGTATGCCAACATTGAAAATGGTTTCATCCACTTGGTCGAAGAGACCCACCAAGTATCAGACTGCCCCTGATCTCCACGTCAAACATAATTTGGCCCATTGTCAAAAGAGAACAGCACTCTGTTTTTGACATGCGGAGCAAAGAAAGTATGTTGCAATATTTAGAAAAAGGAGTCAACATGTAGCATGTTTTTCATTAATGAAATGTACTACTCTAAAATTGAGCGCTAAAGCTCTAAAGGAGTAATTATATTCACCTGCAATTATCCAGCTCACTGTAATTTTTCAGTTGGCCAAAAAATTATGGGTTCCCCAGAAGACATTAGTAAACTATCAAGCATCACCATTGTGTGGTTACAAATAATGTAAGGGTGAGAGAGAGACAGAAACAAGGGAAGGAGCTGGGCAGAGCTCTGTCAGTTTCTCAAATTTCCCTTGTTTCTCTTCTCCTTAGCCTGCTTGAAAGCTTTGGCACTCTGAATCAAAATTAGGTTGGCAACCACTTCAATGTTAAAAGCAAGGCAGATACATTCTAATTTCATAGATGTATCGGCAATTTCCCTCGCAAGTCAGTGCAGTAAAAGTCAGGGACCAGAGAGATATGAATACAACAGCATTTGTGCAGAGAAAAGCTTTCAACCCAAGATGATGGGGGCACTCTTGCTTCTGCTAACATTCCTACCCATGGTGTATACTCTTAAAAAAGAATCTACAAGATGCCCTGGAGGAGATCCACTCTCCCTTCCCCATGAGTGGTACCAGCCTGGTGACCATGTCATTGGTGGGATCACCTCCCAGATCTTAAATATACGATATGGAATTTCATTTACAGAACATCCTACTCAAAGATTCTTTGAGATTCCAAGGTAAGCATTCCTTACAATTCCTTTCTGTATCTTTTCTTTTTTGAATAAGTCTGATTTACAAGTAAAACCAGTTAGTCTTTATAATTTTAAGGATTGTCATAGTGGTCCTTTGATCTGCACAAGAATTTTTTCTTCAAGCAATGGTCATTCTGGATAAATTTCATGTAATAGTCTGCTACATAAAGAAAAATAATGTTAAAGAGTGAACCAGATATTGAACTATATATATATATATATATATATATATATATATATATATATTACTTTTATATAGCTCAGTTAGGACCAATATCATATTGTAAATAGGGTTATATTGTGAATTATTATTTATCTAACTCCTAAACATTGATAACTGTATAAGAACAGACTGTAAGTCAGCTGGAAAAAGAAATTAATAGGAATGTGTCTTAAGTGCTTCATCTCTAGTGGAAAATCCTTGTCAAATCAGTAATTAACCCTATTGGTAGTGTGGTGACCAAGTTCTACCAGCATAGCCTTGCCCTGGCATTTGCCATAAGTGAGATCAACCGGGACACCCAGCTCTTGCCCAACATCACACTTGGACTCCACATCTATGACAGCTATTACAGTCCAATGCTGACCTATTGTTCCACTCTAAACTTGCTCTTCAAATTGCAAAGATTTGTCCCTAACTACAAATGTGATGAAGAGAAAAACCTCCTAGGCATCATTGGGGGACTTTCCTCTGATATTTCCTTCTGTGTGGCAGACCTCTTGGTACTCTACCAAATTCCTCAGGTAAGAACTGTAAAAGATGGTGTGGGAAAATACAGTTTTCTCTTGTAACCCTAAGAACAACTTTGTGCTTCATAACTAAGGAAATGAAAGACTTCAACACAGGGGGGGAAATCATGGAAAATGTTTTATATGCTCATAACACAAGGACATTTCATGCCAAGAAACGTCCACCGGAAGTTGATCAAATAGATTCAGGCATCAAAAAATTCTTGCTGAGATAATGCTAAAGTGTTTGTACATTTTCTTTTAGCTCTCCTATGGCTCATTTTCTTCCAAAGAGATTCAAACAGTGCAGAGCTCTTCTTTTTATCGCATGGTCCCCAATGAAGTCCATCAGTACATAGGTATAATCCGACTGCTTCAGCATTTTGGATGGACATGGATTGGACTCTTCATTGTGGATGATGAGAATGGGCAACATTTCTTGCAGGTCCTGGAGTCTTTGTTTTTACGAAATAGAATCTGTTCAGCTTTCACGGAAAGGATTCCACCACAGTTTGAAGCGGATGATTTGGACACAGCTTTTGATAAACTCTCAAGAATACATTCCTCAGTTACAGATAATAAATCTAATGCTTTTATCCTCTATGGAGAGCCTTTGACTATGGACTGGTTGAGGTTTTTGAAGTTTCTAATAGATCCTGACAAGAAGAACAATACAATCTTTGGAAAGGTGTGGATTATAACAACTCAGCTTGATTTGATCTCGACAGGTTTGACAAGGGTTTGGGACTTTAATTTGTTGCAAGGTACCCTTTCTTTCACAATTCACTCAACAGATATTCCAGGATTCAAAGAGTTTCTCCAGAACATAAAACCAAACTGGACCCAAGGAAATAATTTTCACAAACTTTTCTGGGAACAATCATTTGACTGTTTCTTCACAGATCCAAGAATGCTGGTGAAAGTTGATGGATCATGCCTTGGCGAGGAAAAGCTGGATAGTCTTCCTGCAAGTCTTTTTGAAATGAAGATGACTGGTCACAGCTACAGTATCTATAATGCTGTCTATGCACTGGCTCATGCTTTGCAAGCTAGTTACTCAATGAGGACCAAACACAAAGCAACATCAAGGGGTAACAGCTTTGAGCTTCAGTCTCTTCAGTCATGGCAGGTAATAATGTTGGTTATTTCTCCCTATTTCAGCTAGAAATGTTACATGTGGTAAAGCTACTTCCAGCTTTCTCTTTCATAAACAATGGATGAAAAGACATTGCAACTCTTATTTACTCCCAATGTTTTAACTAAATGCTGGAGGAGTAGTGCTGATTATAATATATTTAATTGTACTAATAAATGTATGACCATGAATGGTGACCATAACTGCTCCTGTATTGCATATGTGAATGATACAGCAATTTAGTTGCTGTTGTTGCTGATGCTATGATACTGTTATTCTTACTGATTTATATGGAACTCAGTGTGGTTTGCTGCTGTTGTATACTTCTCTTCAGACTTCTGGATATAGTAAGGTGAACCTATAATGGATCATGGTGTTTTCTGGTCTAAGAGTGTGTAATATTCCAAGGTCACTCGGTTGGTTTCTAAAGCCAAGCGATGAGTTAAAAATAAACTATTTTTTTGTCAACAACAACAACAAAAACAACAACATTAAAAGCCCATTGTTGTAGAGGAGACCCTACAACTGAGAAAGAATAATGGTTCCTTTCAGTTTTTGGTACGAAATAAATATTTGTTTATGATTTTCATGTGGGCACCTGCTTCATTGTGTAAATGTTTCTTTATCCCAGATGATATAGAGAATTTTTGAGGCATTCCTTGGACTTCTATAAAGAGAGCTTGAACCTCCAAATAGACATTCTCAGAGTTAAAGTTCCTAGGGTTTTCTAATGGAGGAACAAATTGGATTATCATTTAAGAAAACTGCTGCTGATTAGCAATATTGGCTTTAAATATATGCTTCTTCTCAATGACCTTGTAGACGTATAGGAGCACCCTTCCTTTTAGAGTTCATGCAGATCTTTCTTCCCATATCTGAAATGAACATATAGACTTGGTGAAGGTAACAGCTTCAGCCTCTTTCCTCCCCTTTCTTTCCTGATATGTTCCTTTGATTCCCTTGTATCATGAAGCATCCTGTGAAACTTCAAATGTTAACAGGAAAAGCTTTGCTGGTGCGGGGTTCTGGTGGCCTAACAGAGGTATTCACCAGCATAGACTATGGAAAATATTTTCTGTTTACATTTCTTGTTATATTCACAGCCTGTAGAGCATTTCAAGTTAAATAATTCACATCCTAATATCTCTATATTTGTTTTCTTTTCCCTGTTGCAACTAGCTGCATCGATTTCTTCAAGATATTTCATTCAACAACTCAGCTGGAGAAACAGTAACTTTTGATAATAAGAGGGAAATGATAGGTGGATTTGACATCATGAACTTCATCATCTTCCATAATAACTCCTTCCAGAGAGTGAAAGTTGGGCATGCAGCTCTGAAGAGCACTGGGGAAGAAGAATTCATCATTAATGAGAAGATGATTACATGGCATGAACATTTTAACAAGGTATGAATTTGGGATATAGTTGTTCCCTAATTTTCTTCTCAGAGGAAGCAACAAGTAGCTTTAGCAATATTTTTCTTCCTGTGAGAAGGTTTTTGAAAATGATGCTGTTTTCAAAGGATATTTGCAATATCTTGCTACTATGAGAAAGTCTTTCAAAATGATGCAATTCTCAATTTGGGACTTATTTTTCACAAAATTCCCACATGGTGGTTTTGTGCAGAAAACCACATTTTCTGGAGAGGACAATGTTTCTGTGTAGATATCCAAGAAACATACATGTAACTAAATAAGGAAGGCTGAGAAGAGAGCAAATGGAGTGAGATTTCAAGGAATCCCGGACCTCAAAGCCTCAACCTCTTCTTTATTCCTCAGGGTGAAAGTGAGGGATTCTCAGAGCAAGAGCACAGTCTAGGAAAAGTGCCTGTCTACTTTTCTCCTCATTTATTATACTTGGAGGGGGGGGTTGTTTGTATGACATACTGCTCAACTTGGCTGATGGTTCTTGCATCCTGATTAACGATATCACCAGGATCTTCCTTATCTCTTCATAAGGGACCACCTCTAAGTCTCAGGCTTTGGTGATGAAATCTCAGAGCCTCAAAGAATCCTGATCTGAATCCCCTAGATGTCTGAGATTTTCAAAGAGGAATTAAGAAGGAAGGAAAGAAGAGAGTCAAGAAGAGGTTATCTGGGGCAGCCTTTTAAAGCTTGGCAAAAAATGGAGGGAAATAAGAAGGATGATGGACAGGACAGGCAGAAGCGCATTCCCCAGCCCTCTGCAACACTACGTAAAATGTTAATCAGGGTGAAGTTAATTCAGGGCTCTTTCAGACTCCACAATGATTTGTACTATAGTTCCACTTTAATGGCCATGGTTCCATCTCATAGATTCCTGAGAGTTTCAATTTAAGGAGGGATATTTAGAATTCTCAGCTAGAGTTAGGGCTTTACCAAATGACAAATCCAAATATTCAGGAGATGTAGCTGTGACACTTCAATGGGAGTAATAGTTGATAAATGTGTCATGTGAAAGGGGCTAAAGAGATAAGACCAACTGTCAGGGGCAGGATGGGGAGTTTTTCTATACCCTACCGTTCCTCCTACAAGATATGTGATTTTTAATAAATTTGACTTATTAATGACCAAAGAACATGATCAGGGTCATACTGATTTAAATATGTTCAGTGTGCTGTTGAGAAAATCCAGATAGCATTATGCAGAAAACCCCAAAAGTGATGGATTTGTAGCTTTTCACCACCTCAGGTTCTTTGCATTTTCAGAACACAATGGAAAACAAACTGCCGCTTATGTAGTAATCAGAGACTATCCCTCAAGCTTACCCTACAGAGATCTTCCCTATACAACCTACTTGAGTGAACATTACAACATTGTCATAAATCCCATCAATGTTTTACCTCTCTGGATTTAAGCAATCAGCCCATTCCAGACCTCTTTGTCAGTCCCGCAGGAAAGCCATTATGGCTTTGTTAATGTATCCCTTCAGGGTATGGAATAGGGTGTAAAAATCCTAGCCTTGACCCCAGTCAATTGTAGTATGTAGTTTGTAGTCCCCTAGACTGTCATTCCTCTGTGCTGTCCTCAGATCTGTCTCAGCCCCTTTACTGCTTCATCAAGACTTCAGCTCCTTCTTCAAGACTGGCAACTATCAGCCTTTCCAGTCTTTCTCACCTCACTTTCTAATAGTCTTATGGATCTTATGTGTGTCTGATTTTTTGTACAGTTCTCAATTCAAATAAAATGCTTTATTTAACTTTAACTAGAGTCCCATCTACAGTTAGTACTGGTATATAGGTGAAAAGGTCCTGTCGTTACCCTCCTCTTGCAGGCCTCCTTTGAGTATAATTCATCCAAATTCTAAGGAGACACTGGTATTGCAGGTGGACTCCAATGTCCTCCACCTCTGAGAGTAACAGGATGAAGAAGATTTCTATTTCCTTCTAGAACCCTTGGTCACTGGATCAGATGTGTTTAAAGACATCTTTCAGAAACAGGTTTTCATATTAATTTGGTTCAGCTGTGTCATTTAAGACATGCATTTTATTTATGACTGATTATTTTCTCTTCAACAAAGGCTCACATTTATACTTTCCAAATTGTATCATAACTCAGCTGATTTACATTCCTTTATGCTTGGTAGGTCACAGGCTAAGATTATTAGATATAATTCTTAATAATTGAAATCTTTTCAAAGAGTGATTCAAAAGAATTTCTTCAAAACATGTGAATAGATCATTATTGCATATTAATTTCTTCCATCGCTTAAAAATAAAAAAAGTCTTGGTCTGCTTATCCTCCACTTTGTGGTGCTCACCCAAAGGAGAAGAAATTAATTTTTCCATGGGCATGCTCCATAATTCTTTTCCCATTATACTTGAAGGTGAAGACTAACACACTGGCCATTTCTGCACTATACTTTATAGTGCTCTTATTCTACTTTCAACATCGTGTGGAATTCTGAGGTTTGTATTTTCTGAGGCCCAAGAGTTCTCTGGCTGAGAATTCTAAATGTCCCTCCCTAAACTGCAAACCCTAAGATTCCATACGATGTTGAAAGTGAAATAACAGCAATATAAGAGCATAGTCCAGAAATAGCCACTGTTTCTCTCTGAAAAAGCCACAAATATATTCTATCTTATATATAAAAACAGACATCTATAATGCTCTCAGAGCAATCCAGATGCTTCTCCTTCACAAACAGTTTCTCCAGAAAAAGATGTTCAGGCAGGCTGGGTGAAAGCCAGAAGCAACTGTGGAGAGAGAGTTTGTCAAAGACAGCCCTCCCAGTCTGGAAACCTTGGTTGTGATCCTTCTGTGATTCCGATTATTCATTTCCCATTCTCTCAAGCTGGCTTTGTTCTGTTCTGGGGAAATGGGATCAGCTTTGTCACCCCTGGACTATTCCATCTTTGTACTGCATTCTACAAAGAATGATTTATGTCACACTTTTAATGCTTCCCTGCAAAAACAAAAACAAATCATTACAATACATTCTGCCTGGAAACATGATGATTTGGCTATTTGTACTTTCAACCCAAGTTGTGAATCAAACCACATGAAAGTGTCATTTGAAATTGTGGAATTCTGTCCTTAATTCCTTAAAATATGGCAAGTTTATAGGTAAGAAAAATGTCTCCTCCCAACAACAGTCTGTGACCACCAGTTTGCCATGTCTACCATCTAAATAAAAAGTTAGCTCTTAAAATCCAGAGTTTTGAATATCAACAATATTAAATTCTGTCTACTGGAAAGGTGATTCCCATTTCTCTGTGTAGTGACCACTGCGACCCAGGTCAGCAGAAGAAAAAAAAGGAGGGAGAAAAGTTTTGCTGCTATGACTGCATTCCATGTCCAGAGGGAAAGATTTCAAGCCATACTGGTAGGTGAAATTCTACTCCAGTTTTACCATCAATGCAGTGCTGTTTCAGATGGATTGGAACTAGTATGATATCCCATTTTTCCTCCCAGATACGGATGACTGTTTAAAGTGCTCAGAAGATCAGTATTCCAACAAGGATAAGAATCAGTGCATCACCAAAAAAAAACATTTTCTTTCCTATGAAGAACCATTAGGCATTGGACTAGCCTCTGTTGCTGTTTCATTTTCCCTGATCACTTCCTTGGTGCTTGGAGTTTTTATCAAGAAGAAAGACACCCCCATAGTCAAAGCCAACAACCAAGAGCTCACTTATACTCTCCTTGTCTCTCGTTTCCTGTACTTTCTCTCTTCCTTGCTCTTCCTTGGCAAACCGAGGAAACTGACCTGTCTTCTCCGACAACCAACTTTTGGCATCATCTTCTTAGTGGCTGTTTCCTGCATTTTGGCAAAAGCCAGCATTTTTTTTCTATAGGTGTGAGGCTCTCCCAACAGAGTGGAAAATGGCAATACAGACAATGGGATCTGAACGGAGTTAATGATCATATTGTTGGGTGGCAAGGAGTTAATGGCTGCTGTAATTGCTCTGTAATTGTGGAGAGGTTTTGGGGACAATGTAGGGAAACATCCAGGTGTGAGGAGACAGGGTTGAATCAATCAGAGTTTTGATGGGAACGTCCCTTGGCCATTGTATGCTCAGAGAAATTCCAGCTTCAGCTTAAACCTATTATTTCTGGAGTTTCCTGATAATCTGCCAGACAATGGCTTTGGTGACACAAAGAGGGGGTCTGCTGACCTGCTTTGCAGTCACAGGTTTTCAGTCAGCAATTTTCCTCTGCTCAGCTTGATCTTCCAGTTATCTCCGTTTCCAATTTATATCAATCCCACTGAATGTATTTGCCAGTTAAATTCTATTTTGCCAATTAAATCAAATCAAAACTGGGAGGTCCACAGGCCCATAACATGGTACCTCTTTTTATTGTTTCTTCCAGATATGGATGACTGTTTAAAATGCTCAGAAGATCAGTATTCCAACAAGGATAAGAATCAGTGCATCACCAAAAGAAAACATTTTCTATCCTATGAAGAACCAGTAGGCATTGGGTTATCCTCTATTGCTGTTTTATGTTCCCTGATCACTGCCTTGGTGCTGGGAGTTTTTATCAAGAACAAAGACACTCCCATAGTCAAAGCCAACAACCGATATCTCACTTATACTCTCCTTGTCTCTCTTTTCCTGTGCTTTCTCTCTTCCTTGCTCTTCCTTGGCAAACCGAGGAAAATGACCTGTCTTCTCCGACAACCAACTTTCAGCATCATCTTTTCAGTGGCTGTTTCCTGCATTTTAGCAAAAGCCACCATTGTTTCTCTCGCCTTCCAAGCCATCAAGCCAGGGTCCAGGATGAAGAAATGGGTAGGGAAGAAATTGGTCCATTCCATTATCCTCCCATGCTCCCTCATTCAAACGTGTATTTGCATTCTATGGCTCTTATCCTTCCCCCCTTTTCCTGAATTAGACAGGCACTCATTACCTGAGGAAAGCATAATCCAATGTAATGAAGGTTCTGTCCTCATGTTTTACTGTGTCCTGAGCTTCTTGGGCCTCTTGGCCATTGCCAGCTTCATGGTGGCCTTTCAGGTCCGCCATTTACCAGACAGTTTCAATGAATCCAAATTTATAACATTCAGCATGTTGGTTTTTTGTAGTGTGTGGGTGTCATTTCTGCCCACTTACCTGAGCACTAAAGGAAAAGGCATGGTGACTGTGGAAATTTTCTCCATTGTGTTGTCCAGTGCTGGGTTACTAGGTTTCATCTTTGCTCCCAAATGCTACATTATTTTGTTGAGGCCTGATTTGAACAGCAGGGAGCTACTGAGACAGAGGAATCGTTAATGCATCTATCTCTTCCCTGGTCCCCTATATTTTATTGTTCCATGTTCTGGTCATTGTTTTTAATGTTGCTAAAGGAAGTCTCCACCTTTTGATGTCCCATTATCTTACTCTTTTGATGCTTCCAAATTAAGGACAAATTCCATGAATTGATGAGGGTTCTGCACTTTGCCTGCTGCGTAGAAAAAACAGGGCAAAGTTAAAATCCAACTGCAAGGAAGCTGTTTCACTACTAAACCTCTGACTCTTGTCAGTAACAGACGGGATAAGTGGAAAGAATTGAACCTTGATCCAGATGAGGCAAAGGTGCTCCTAGCCAATCAAAAGGCAGACTGGGGATATGTATTTAGCCTGTGCTGGATGGGGAATAGACTGCCCCTCAGCTCTCAGGTTTGCAGCTTGAGTACGCTCCTGGACTCTGATTTGAGCCTGGATATCGAGATTTTAGCAGTGGCCAATGATTTGGCACAGTTAAAACTAGTGTGCCATCTGCACCCATTTGAAGAGAAGCCTGATTTAGCTACAGTACTACATGCCTTGCAAACACCCAGCTGCATTACTTTTTCAGAGATTTCGGCGGGTCCAAAATGCTGTGTCCAGGCTGTTGATCAGGGCTGCTTATAGGAAACTTATAACTTCACTGTTGAAATAACTTCACTGGATACCTTTCCATTTCTTTGCAAAATTCAGAATGCTGATTATGACCTTTAAAGCTCTCTACCATTTGTGTCCCCTGTCTGAGCCAACCTGAGTTTTAAGATTTTCAGGGGAAAGTTTTTTCTCAGGCCCTTTCCATACCAGGCAATTAGAATGGGGCAGGGCGTCCTCTCACGTAGGTCGTCTGCACCTTGGAGCAGACCAGGAGTGGACTACATACCAGAGATCCGCACCTCAGTCCACTCCAAAATGACCCCAAGTGGTCCTCCAAAGTGTTTTCTAAAGACAGCAAAAAAACAGGTGTTTATTTTCCTGGAACATGCCATTGCGTTCCTACTCCCTTGTACAGATTCGCAGGCTTGCACCAATGCAAGCCTGCGATCTGTGGAGGGTGAGTTTTAGGTGTGGTGAGCTTCAGCGGTTGGTCAGGGCCCACGACCAACTGGAAGCTGCCATTTTGGAAGCGAGAAGCCTCCATTTTGGAAGCTGGAAGCCACCATTTTGGAAGCCGGAGCAGTGCAGATCTACAAACCTCACACTGCTCCGATTCGCCCTGGACCAAGGAGGAGCCCTGCAGAAGGGCTTCAGGGACAGTCCACGTTGCTTCGGACCCCAGAAGAAGCAGTAAGTAATGGCATGTAGCGATTCCCTTGAGTCATGCGGAAAGGGCCTCAGTCTCGCCACCATCTATCTCTCACTCACACTCACACACACAATTTATTGAGGACATAAGAGACAGCTTTGATAGCTTCTCTCAGTTTGTGAATTCCCTCCCATGGGAAATCTACTTAGTTTCCTCTCTCCTTTTTTTTTTTTTTTACCACTAGGCAAGGATCTGTTTATTCAGGCAGGCCTTTTTCTTATATTTTAGGCAATAGAAAGAGCTTTAATGGTTCTGTGATTTTATCTTTTTTTCACTATGTTTGTGTATTTTATTACTTTCTCATTGCATTCTTTTACTGAGCTGTCATGTATTTTTTTTCAACTTTTCTACAAATAGTGTTTTTTTTTTAATTGCACATTTGTTTTTAAAAGGCTATAAGCTGCACTGGTTTCTGTTTGAGAAAGAAGATGGGCTATACCTTAAAGAAAACAAAAGATGTGGAGAGACTTGATATCTATACCATGTGGTCTTCATTGTTAATGTACTGAATCATAGTGCTATCACTGCATAGAGTGAATAGGTCCCAGGAACTTTAATTTGCCCTCCTTACCTCTCTATCTGTTCTTGATCTCCTCATTCCAACTTACACTACATGATCAATTCAGACATGTGTGCTGAGTGAAGGAGTGTTTTTGAATGGCTTCAGTTTTACTTCATCTCACTGTGTCCCTTGCACAGTAATATACAGCAGTGTCTTCTGGGCTCAGGCTGTTCATTTGCAGATATAGCATGCTTGAAGGATTGTTCCTGAAAGCTGTGAAGCATCCATTCACTGAGTCTGCATAGCATTGCCCACTCCCATCACTATATACCTCTGCAACCCATTCAAGTCTTTCCCAGGAGCCTGTCTCACCCAGTGCAGGTCATGTGAATCCGGATCCCCTACATGAGAGGCGAAGGGAATCTCCAGGCCTTTTGACAGCTCCTCCAGACTCCACCAGTTGCATATCTGATTGAATACCTGGAAAGAAACAGAGGTTATCAAACTCTATGCATTAACAACTACATGTTATCTTTATTCCAAATGTATCTTGTAGAAAAGCCGCAACCCCTTATGACAGCAGAATAGAAAATTATCTGAAGGAAAAGTATCATCTTTCTTTCTGTGGATCAATGATACACAGGCTGGGAAGTGGCCACAGACAAACACAGGAATTGTGTAGTTAGGTAGAGTTGGGGCAGGGGAAATTTCTTACAGATTTAAAGAAGAGGTTGGATCTTTATTTGCATGAAGGTTGGCCTAAAAGAGCCAAGCAGCTCATTGTTTGCATAAAGAGACTAACCAAATGTATGAGCAGGAATAACTCAGAGGGCATGGATAAAATGGATGTAACCCAGGAAGACTCAACTTGTTTTAAAGGCAAGCATAGTAAAAATAAAATACAGCCATACATATCTGAAGTTGATTGTGGATTCTTTCCCACGTACTGACGCTTAGCAAGAATAGTTAGAAGACCTCTAGCTGACCTTGACCTGCCTCTGTACTTTTTTGCTGACCAACCCATGAAATAAGGAGACCACACACAGGGCTTAGGTTGAACTAGGACAATTTATTAATGTATGCCTAATTAACATAGAACTTGAACTTGAACTTTGGACCTGAAAAAGGGGGTTCGACAGAATGGGTTTTGCTAAGGCGAAGGGTCACCTCCAACCTCTTCCCAGCCTCCCTCGGATGAGGAACTGGGCCCCGAAGTAAAGCCATGAAGCTGGGTTCTAACTTCAGCCGACCCTTTTCTGGAAGGCGAGCACCCCCACTGAGCTCCTCTGTCTCTCAACCACCGAGGTGACAACCAGCTGTGGGCCCGTCCCGAGGACAACTCTATCACAGTCCTCTCTCCATCTCAGACAACAAGAAGAGAGAACTCTAGAGGCTTATCCTGCACCAAAGGGTGCCATAGATGCTCATGAAAGCCTTCAAACCCTCCCACCTACCAGTGTGACCCCCAAATAGCCAATTGACCAACTCCTGTGACACCATGTAGGGTAGGCGAACCCCCCTCAAAGAGGGGGAAAATTTCTACCCAGCCCCAAAGTGACCAGCGAGCTTACATTGAAACCAAAGGGTGGGTCACCAGAAAACAGAGAGGTTCAGGAGGGGTGGCATGGCCTTAAAAGGGGCTATCTGACTCCATCCCCCCCCCACTCACTGTGTGATTAAGTCACATAGTGATTGCATGTTCTCCCTTCCTGGGAGGCCAGCAAAAGCATCTCCCCCCACCTCATGTGGTAGCACGTGGGGAGCAGAAAGGAATTATGTCTTATAGCAGGAAAAGTCTTGTCTGCAGGTAGAGGTGAAGCAGTAATATGTAGAAATAGAGTGGAAGAGACTTAAAACAACATTGTTCCCTCCCTTGTTTTGTTTTGTTTTTTTTTCAGTTCCACAATTTCAGTTCCCAGTATGTATGTATTTCTTTTATTATTTCTTTTGCCACAATTGCATATTTGTGGCATGCTGGTGACAGCCACAGCAACGCAATTGCATGATTACTTCAGAGCAAATTAAAAATGAGAAAAGAAACATAGCAGAGAATGATCTAAAAGGAATGTTGTTGCCATGCACCATGATGTCCTCTTTGTCTAGACACCAGAAGTGAAGTGACTTCAGCCTGTTTGTGGAAAGGGAGGAGCAGAAGAGCCACCATGACACCAACACAATGTTGGTTTCCAGTCAGCTGCCCAGGAAGTGATCACACTCCTAGATGAAACCACAAACCATCATCTCAGGTGTCCCTGAGTGGCAGTGGTGTTTTACAATTAACACCCTATTGCTGACCCCTTTAAGGACTATCACACTAGCCTGTTGTCCTTTAGCAATTGCATAGTTTAAGCAAACAGAAATGTCCTAGTATGGAAATAATTACTTTTCACACCTTCTCCAAAATAATGCTGTGGTGCTGCTTTGGTGATGCACATTTCTGGCATCAATCTTCCAACCCACTTTGTTTACTCCACCTTCCTATCTGTGTTTGTACTATGTAGCACTGTTTATTTTTTTGTTCTTTCCTTATTTGCATAGTTTTGACTTCATGGTATGTAACATTTCAAAGTTTTGCTCTAACTGCATATTTTAACAAAAAGGAATTGAAACCCTTTTAAAGCTGCCAAAATTTCTGGCCAGGCTTCCACCTTGTGATTGAATTCTATCATTTCACTATAGACAGTGCCAAATACCTCTTCTTCTCACTCCCCAAATCTGCCAAATTTCAGCTTAATTAGATCATTCCAGGTAGTTATTTTGATGAGGCAAAGAAAAAAAATAGTCTGGCTACCAACTTTCTTTGAATCATCCATCATTCCTATATATATTTTATTGTACCCCCCACTACTTACTTACCCTTTAAAATAATACTTTTACCCTTTAAAATAAATACCCTTTAAAATAAAACTCCCTTATGACATATAACAAACAGAGTTAAAACCCAAGAATGTCAGCAATCAAGAATGTTATCAAATGGATATTAACACATAGAGTGTTCTCATTTTACATTTCCAAGAACAAATTCAGAAGAAAAAAAGCATGTTTCAAAATGCAATAAGCTTATTTTCAATATCATAAAACTCCATGGTTCAGGATAAAGGAACTTTTCAGGTGGAGGAAGTAGAATAGAAAAGGCATTGACTTATACTCTGACCTGCCAAAAGGATCTTCTCATTATCGGAAAGAGTAGATTTGCTTTTGAGAAAGGAAGGACTTCTACATTTTCAAGGCTCTTAATTTCCTTCCCATTCATACTTGATTCTTGTTTTGTTAATTCAGCTGGAGAGTTGTTAAGAGTAAAGGTGGTTTTTGTCTGGCTTCAGATTCACTTCCTCTCACTGTGTCTCTTGCACAGTAATACACGGCTGTGTCCTCCGTTTCCAGGCCAGTCATTTGCAGGTATAACATGCTTGAAGGGTTGTTCCTGGAGATGGTGAAGCGTCCTTTGACTAAGTCTGCATAGAACTGTGTGCTTCCACTCTCATATATCCGAGCAATCCATTCCAGCTCCTTCCCAGGAGCCTGTCGCACCCAGTTCATTTCATGGCTACTAAAAGTGAAGCCTGATGCCTGACATGAGAGGCGAAGGGAATCTCCAGGCCTTCTTACATCTCCTCCAGACTCTACCAGTTTGACATCTGAATGGATACCTGGTGAGAAAGAGAGGCTATAAGACTCACTAAGAATTAATAGCTGTGCCATGTCTTTATGCTGAATTTATCTGGCAGAAAAGAATTACCCCTTATGACAGAAGAATAGAAAATTATCTGAAGGAGAAGTATCATCCTTCTTTCTGTGGATCTGTGAGATAGGCTGGGTGGTGGTCACAGACAGACAGAGGAGTTGTGCAGTTAGGTGGAGCTGGGGCAGGGAAAGTTTCTTGCAGATTTAAACAGGAAGTTGTCTCTGTATTTGCATCAAGGTTGGCACAAAAAAGCCAAGCAGCTCTTTCTTTGCATTCAGTAGCCTATAAAGTAAAATGAATTTACAGGCAAGAACAAGACAGAGGGTAGGGATCAGATGCATATGATACAGGAGCTCAGAACCTAATGTAAAGGAAATTGGTTAAAAATAAAAATACTCAGATATGTCTGAAGATGATTGTGAATTCTTCCCCACAGATGGACACTTAACAAGATTAGTATAAAGTTCAATAACTCACCATTGGTGGAGTTAGAAAAGATCTGTCTGATATTGGCCTGCTTCTATGCTTCCTTCTTCACTTCAAAAAGCAGGAGAGTCTTGTCTCCAGAAAGCATGACAGGGATTTCATACTACATAGTATCTCAGTTTGCAATCCTACAGGAATTTACCAGGAAATAAATTAAATATTAACCCAGGAGTTATTTCTAAGTGGACATCCATTGCTAATCAAGTTAAAGTTTCACATTAAGTTGAGGCATCTCTAGGGGCAAAACTAGAGGAAAGTTGTTGGATGACCAAAGATGGCTCATCTTCCTTTTGTTTGATATATGGACAGTTCTATGTGCATCCATTTAATCCCCATTACATTTTCTGAAATTTGTTCCTTTTCAATGTGCATTGTTCCTACTTTCTCCTCCTCCATCTTTCCATACCCATTAAGGAGAAAGTCTGTGGTCTCTCGTCCCCACTCACTCACAAAACTACTCGGTTATATCTCTAACGTGGATCAGAGGAAGGAAGAAATTCAAAGGGAAATTTAAATTTCTGTGTAATCCAAGCGCTTGGGACTTTGGTGTCCAAAAGGTATCCCTCTCAATGGTACTGTATGCCAAATCCCATCACGACTAGCTGCCATGTAAAAATGAGGTGAAGTGCTGAACCACATGTGTGGTGATTTGCTGAACAGCTCATGAAATGATAAGACCACATACCAAGGCTGAGGTTAAAATATGACCAACTTGATTAGACATATAGCTTATTTATCTTCTAAGTGTTAAGGGTAGGGGGGCTAGTGCTGAAATAGCTGAGGCAAGTGGTGTCTACTAGACCCTAGATAAGACACCAAAGTCCCAAAGTGAATCTTGGAAGCTGGGTTGCCACTTGGCTAGCGATTTAGTGAATGTAGACCTAAGAATACATCCCTCCTGCCTGCAGAATTGAGGGCTAAACCCCCAGGTTACCCCAAAGACAGTCTCCTTCCATACTTTCCAGGTCTCAACACACATAGGGGCAGCTCCAGAAGTTATCTTTCACCAAAAGGATGCCATAGATGTTCACTGAACCCCTTTCCCACCACCACTACTTGCTGTTTGGAGTCAATTTAAGACATCTTCATAATGGCAATTGCCAACTTCCCTTGGGCAGTCTAGGGTAGGAAAAAAAATTGAAAAGAGGAAAATTCCTGCCCAGCCTATGAGCACCCTGTCAACTCTGCTGCATAGTAATGTAACATCAGTCCTCTACAGGAGAAAATGGTTACAAAACTGCCCAGTTCAGATTTCTGCATACAACAGTCCACTGACAAAGATGTTGAGTCTCACCCTGGATTCCAGCCAGTGTTCCTTTGACTGCCAGTGCTACTTTGGTGAGCTCCTAAGAATGTTTTCTCTAGCAGGGATGCCAGAAGCTAACAGTTTTGGTTTTACTGCATTACTCAGAACTGACTTAGAATTTTTATGGTAGGTTTCTATTCCTGCTAGACTAGAGATTCCAGCAGTCAGATATACAAACTGTGGATATTTTTGGCACATCCTTTCCCTAATACATATTTTTTCTAATTATTTTTATACATTTCTACTGTTGACTACATCACAATTGGGCACATCAAAAGTGAAGGTAGGTATGGTTGCATTAAATTTTTTTAAAAAATGTGGGTATGCCTCTTGGGGAATCTGAATGTTATGGAACCCTGTTCCTTTTTCATACGAACAGATGAGCAACAAAATCAGCCCACAGCTGAAACCACAAACCATCATATGCAGCTGTCCACCTTATTTCCCACATTACCTCTCTCTTTATAGTCTCTCCTGCCCCTTCTGAGAAGCAGAAGAAGGACAAATGCCATTATTTCTGGTGTGTGGTTTGATGGAGGATTTTCAGCTCTAGGTCACTGCTGGCTTTCTTGAGTCTTAGCATGGAAAGAAGCTACTAGTGCCACTTGCAAAGAAAAGCAGGTGATGATGTTGGGATAGAAAGAATATTTGAAAATAATTGGATAAATAGTCGAGAAGCCGTCTCTTGTGTGTTGAGCAACCCAAATGTTTCTTATATGTTGAGAAACCCAGGTGAGAATAAAGGGGGTCCAATGAGAATCTTTACAAAAAATAAATTAAATATTAACCCAGGAGTTATTTCCAAGTGGACATCCATTGCTAATCAAGTTAAAGTTTCATATTAAGTTGAGGCAACTCTAGGGGCAAAACTAGGGGAAAGTTGTTGGATGACCAAAGATGGTTCATCTTCCTTTTGTATGACGTATGGACAGTTCTATGTGCATCCATTTAATCCTTATTACATTTTCTGAAATCTGCTACTTTTCAATGTGCATTGTTCCTACTTTCTCCTCCCCATCTTTCCATACCCACTAAGGAGAAAGTCTGTGGTCTCTCGTCCCCACTCACTCACCAAACTACTCGGTTATATCTCTAACATGAATCAGAGGAAGGACAAAATTCAAAAGGGAAATTTAAATTTCTGTGTAATCCAAGTGCTTGGGACTTTGGTGTCCAAAAGGCATCCCTCTCAATGGTACTGCATGCCAAATCCCATCATGACTAGATGCCATATAAAAATGAGGTGAAGTGCTGAACCACATCTGTTTGAACCACATCTGGAGAACCATACTTTGAACAAGTGCCTCTAGAGTGAGAGTAAGTCTTTCTCTTCAGAGGATAACATTATGGGGGGAAATTGCTTGGGGAGCAGAATTCTGAAGAGACCAGCACAATGTTGATATCCAGTAAACTGCTTAGGAAATGATCTGACTGGCAGAGGAAACCACAAACCCTCATGTGCAGGGGTCAGTTACAAGTCTCTCCTTAGCAGAGAGATACAATTGACACACCATTGCTGCCCCCTTGTGAGAAACATCAGAAGAGAGTTGGGAGGGCTGACTTTTTGATGAAGTGTTTCTTCTATAATGGGTAAAGTGAAAGGAAATTTCTAAGGCAATCATGTGTTCTGCACGTAACGTATGTGAAAATTCATGGAAATACTGGTGGATCATTTGACCAAAGTAATTGATTTCTAATTGTTCTAGATGTGCAAAAAACAAAAACAAACAAACAACAAACACTGAATTTGTTATTCCAAAATGGCCCTAATATTGATCCACATGGTTGGTGAAACACCAAGTGGTTTTTGCTCTTGTGCACCAGTGCTGAATCGTCATGATCAGAGGCAACCCCAAAGCAGGTGATGTTGCAGGAAAGTTGTGAGAAAGGGACAAACTGAAGTATATCATTCCTCTATCTGCTGTATTTGGAACCAAATACAAGACTTTGAATCTTTACTTTTGCTGTTCATTGTCTCATTCTTTCCATAAACTGACATTCTGCCTGTTCACTTTTGCCTGTGAATTTTAGGCCATTTCCACACTACACTGTTATAGCACTATTATTCCACTTTCATTTTCCTATGGAATTCTGGTGTTGTAGTTTCCTGAGGCCAAAGATCTCTCTGGCTGAGAATTCTAAATGCCCCTCCCTAAACTGCAAAGCCCGGGATGGCCTTAGAGTGCATTTCTATAAAGAACAAAATAGCACACAAGATTAAATATACAATGGATGGTTAGATGGTTTCTTTGGTTCATTTCTTTGTAGAAATTGCCAAAAACAACACATTTCTCTGAAAGAATTTAGAAGGAATTGATGGGAAAGTGAGGAAAAATGAGGGGATGGGTCAAAATGTGTTCACATTTCTTTTCCTCCTTCATTTTCTGTCATTAGGAAGGGAAACTTACAGACTAGATTTTTATGGCTTAACCAGCAGCTCTTTACTTCTCAAACTGTCCTAGAGTCTTATTATGGGATGAATGTGCAAGGAGATATGAAGTGACTCCAGGGAAGTCTGTGATTTTTTTTTTTAAAGTACACTTAAGCTTGACCAGTCTTGCATCTCATGTTGGGTAGTTGGAGAATCTACTCAGAAAGTGTAAAGAATGTTACTCCATAGAGATCCAGATTCAGACTAGACTTCGAAATATCCACTCCCTTGAACCTCCCAGTTCAGACCCAAAATTTATTACCCTCTGTCCACAAGAATTACCTAAAACAACAGTGTTACAATCCTCTACTCATTCCTAGCAGACATGTTTGAACTTCCCTAAGTGAAAAAAAAAGTCTTCCTTTTTTGTACAGTTCCTTCTTTGCTTTGTCTCACTGTGGTCTTCGGGCACAGTAATAAGTGGCTGAGTCTGCAGCTGTCAGAGATCTCAGCTCGAAATAGTATTCATTCCTGGAGGCATCAGCCGTGAGGGTGGATCGGCTTTGGAAAGATGAGGCATAGAAGGTGCGCCATGCATTCCCTGTCCAGTCTATCGGCCCAACCATTCCAGTCCTTTTCCAGGAGCCTGACGGACCCATGCCCAGTATACATTCTTCACAGAATCTCCAGTGACAGTGCAGGTTAGCCTGAGGGACTGTCCAGGCTTCAGTGTTCCTGGTCCAGATTCCACGAGTTGAACACTGGAGTGGACATCTAAAGTCAACAACAAAACATTCATTAACAAAAGGCAAGTTTAGGTCACATTTTCTTCCTTGCATTTCTCTGGAAGAACTTACACAGTGGAGCTGCAAAAAGAGAAATAAAAAGTAAGGAAAGTTTCATTGTTCAGTATGAGCAACCCGTCCCTTTGATGAATGGCAGGTTTGGATCTCCAGTGAAGTGTCAGATTGTTTTTAAATGAAAAAAACAATTTGCATATGATTTCCATGGAGTTAGTGTGCAACTGGTAAAAAGCAAGTTGTCCAAAGATTTGAGGGTCTCCAGCCAGAACATAGCTGTCCTCAATAGATTTGGGATATATATCAGGAGTTGGTTCAGTCTTGTACAACACATTATTTGAGAGATGAAAGAAATTACTTGCCAGACAATGGCCTGAGAAGTCAATAGATGCTTTAAATAAGTTGTGGAGAAAGTAGCCCACAGGTTCCATGGTTTTCAGCCCCTCAAGAACCCACAAGTCTGAGGAAAAAAATTGAAATTTTTACCCCCTGTTTTTACCTAATTTCTTCAAATTAGGATACATTTAAAAATAATTGTTGCCATGTACTCTATCTCTCCACATACACACCAGCTGTTTTTCGCTTTCTGAAAATGGGGAAATAACTTAGAAGATAGGCTTTTTTTAAGAATGCAAAAATGATGTAAAGGAGAATGGATTATTCTTGTGAAATAAGCTAAGTTAAGGAGAGAGAGAGCGGGGAGAGAATACTGAGAGAAACCAAATCTGAAAATAAGTCTTAATTTTCATGCTATAGCCAAACAAACAGCTAAGACAATAACCATCTTTATAGCTGAACCACATTCCACAATATTCAGCTGTTCAATTTTTCTCATGGCCACCTTGTTTTGTAATTATCTCATGATTGATAACCCCTCATGCCCAAAAGGGATTATGGAGAGTTGTGCACCCAGTTTCTTGAGTACATTTGTTTATTTCTACATGTGGCAGAGAAACTGAGGATGATTTGCTGACCACTTCATGAAAAATTGTGACCACATGCTAGGACCTGTGTTAAAATATGTCTGTTAGGCTTAAAATTTTAATGCTTGTTAATTTGCTATAGAAAATTAAAAAACCTCAGGCCCATTAAAGAACCTTGCTTTAGAATTGTTTGTTCTGCCTAGTACATGTCAGTAGTCAGTATGTGCAAAGAAAAGGGAAACACTGGTAAAGTCAAAGATACCTTTGAAAATGACCTAGGATGGACAGGGTCATGTAGACTCAGGAAGTTAGGGATCAGATTATCACATGTACAAACTGTGACTTTGCTGACTCTGGTGCATGTATCTTTTCTTTTAGGGTAAGCATTCTTTAATATAAACACAAAAATGGTATGAGAAGGGAAGCCTGAAATAATAAATCATCCTTCCTTGTCACTGTCAGTGGTGATACCTGGATGGATCCTTTGACAAAAGTTACTTATGTGTGTGTGTGTTTCTTTCTTTCCTTCTCTTTTCTATGTTCCTACCTTGTGTTTGGGGGTTCAAATCAGCTCTATGTCCATCTGGGGATATGACGAGGTGTGATTTGTTTATCCACCCTAACATGGCAAACTTTATTTGACCCGTTGCCTGTTTAGGGTTATCTTCTAAGAATTGCCCAGGTGCAGGCAGGACTTACCTCGTCGGACGTGGGGCAAGTGGTGTCTCCTAGACCTCTTCCCTGAGGTCTCAAGATGGAACCCAGGAAGTTGGTTGCCACCTTGGCTGGCCATTTAATAGAAGGCAGACCTAAGGATATAGCCCTCCTTGTTGTAGGACAAGAAGTGAGGGCTAAACCCCAGATTGTGCCAAGGACAGTCTCTTTCCACAATCCCCAGGTCCCAATACACATAGGGACATCTCCAGAGGCTATTCTTCACCAAAAGGATGTCATAGATGTTCACTAAACCCTTCCTTTCTCCGCTCCCCACTACTTGCTGCTTGGAATTTATTTAAGACAACTCCTTAACGCAAATTGTCAATTTCACTTTGGCAGTGTAGGATTGGCAAAATACCCACTGAAAAGGGGAAATTCCTGCCCAGCTTTTAGGCACTCTGCCAATTCTGCTGCATAGTAATGTAACAGCAGCCATTTACTGGAGAGGGAGGTTACAAAACTGGTCAGTTCCAAATTCTGCATACATCAGTCCACTTACAAAGATATTAACTCCCACTCTGGATTCCAGATAGTGTTCCTTTGTCTGCCAAATGTTGAGCTCCTAAGAGTATTTTTCTAGCAGTTATTTTTCTATAAGCTAACAGTTTTGATTTTACTGCATTTCTCAGACCTGACTAGAATTTTTATGGTAGGTTTCTTTTCCTGCTAAAGATTCCAGCAGTCAGGTATAGGAACTGTAGACACTTTTGGCACATCCTTTCCCTAACAGATATTTATTTTTAAAATTATTTTTATACATTTCCCCTCACTGAGAACATCACAATTCTGCACATCAAACCTGAAGACAGGTATGGTTGCCTCACCTTTTAAAAGAAAATTGTGGTCAAGTCTCTTGGGAGAATCTGACTCTTATGGAACCCTATTCTTTTCCATAGAAACAGATGAGCAATAAAATCAGTCTGCAGATGAAACCAACAACCAGCATGTGCAGCTATCTATCTTCCTTCCCACTTTATCTTTCTTCATAGAGTCTCTGCTGCCCCCTTGTGAGAAGAAAGGTTCAATGTTCCTGTAGCTGTCTTGTTGAAGGTTTTTCAGCTCTAAATCACTTTCTTGGGTCTCAGCTATGGAAAAATCTCTCAGTGCCACTTGCAGAAGAAGCAGGTGGTGAAGTAGGGAACTTTTGAGAACAAAAATATTTCGATAAATAGTCCAGACGCCTTCTGTTGTGTGTTGAGCAACCCAAATGTTACTTATATGTTAAGAAACCCAGATAAGAATAATCTATGTCCAATGAGAATCTTTATATATTTTTCTACTCAATGTTGGCATGTGATACAGTGGGTCAAGAAAGACCTCAAGGCATGGCATGATCATAAACTCACTGAAGATTAGTAGGAGAATATGGTCCTCTGAATAGCCCAAACCTAGAAGACAATAGCCACTGAAACTCCTAGGCAAAGCAACAATGGCCAATGCCCTCTCTATAAACTCCTTCCTCTGAACTTCTCCCTTTTGGGTTCCCTTACCTGGTCAGACCTTAAGAAGCTATTAGTGCTCTGTCACCTAATGCTAACACTATTTGCCAGCTCTGGACCCTTTTGTTTGCTCTGCCAAAGAGCCATTAACACATTCCCCTTCATGGAAGAAAAGGGGTATTTAAATCATGGCCCCAAAGGCCAGACAATTCCTAATAAATACACTGGTCATAGGCTGTCACTCTGCTCCTCAGATTCACAATTTTGTACTAACCTCGGACCCTTGTTTCTAAGCCACATCCCTTCATCTCTTCAGGATAGATAAATATTGCCCACTTCATTCCTAACTTCCAATTTTTCCATCTTTTCCTCCAATTAGCCAGGGCTTTGAATCTTGCATGTGATTATGATTTTCCCTCAATAAAACATTATTTTTCCCTCCAGCTGGTGTCTCTGCATTAGTAGAGATACAAAGGTGAAAAGATCCAGGAACTTAATGCCCTTTCCCAGGTATCTCTTTCTGAGCCAATGATTTCCTCTTTTTCATGGAAGCATTGGCATTGCAGATGGACCCCTGAGTCATCCCCTTTTGAGGGTAACAAGAGTGCTCTCTAGCTTCTCACAACTGCAGTAGGGCCAAAGAGAGAGAACTCTTAAATCCATCTTTCCTGGAGTATCTTCTCAGCACATTACAGCTCCTCAAAATTGCTCCCTTTCTCTGGTGCAGTAGGGGGTTAGGGAAATTATAGCAGTGTCCTTACTTTTGAACCTCTTTCTTTCTTTTCCCTCTCCCTCTTCTTAACAACCTCAACAGTTTCAAATTACTTAATTCTAAACCCTCACAGCTCTGTGAGTTAACTTGCTTTGATTTAATATCTCCCCAGCCTGAAAGTAACTGTGTCATTCTGCAAGAAGTTTTGTGGGTTCTGGTCCCCTTGATTCACCAAACTACCCAGTTATATCTCTAACATGGATCAGGGGAAAGGGGTGAAATTCAGAAGGGAAATTTACATTTCTGCATGATTGAAGTAGTTGTCTTTTCTATAGGGCCTAAGTGTGCAAAGGTTAGCCTTTTCAATGGTGCTGGAATACACTTTGAACACCTCCTTTGCAGTAAATATTACACCTCAGAGGATAAAATTAGGAAAGGAAATCTCTTGAAGAACAGACTTTTGGTTTCCAGTAAACTGCTCAGAAAATGATCAGACTCATAGAAGAATACCACAAACTATCGTGTTCAGGGGTCTATTGTATTTCTTTCCTTGGCACTGGAGTTTTGTAATTAACATACCATTGCTGCCTCCTTGTGAGAAAATCAAGAAGAGAGGGCCAGCTTTTTGAGAAGGAATTCCTTCTATAATGTGTAAAGTAAATGGGAAATTTCTAAAGTAATCATGAGAGGAATCCTGTGTATTGTGAACTCAGCTTACACTTCTTTCTAAACCAGAAAAATGTGCAAACCGGGTGGATCGTCTGACTAATGTAGTTGATCTCTAGTTGTTCTAGATGTTCATAAGAACTGAATTGGTAGTTCCAAAATGTTCCTAATATCAATCTATGATTTTTGGTGTGACACCAAGTGCTTTTAGATGTTCTGTGCCATTTAATGTATCATTCTGATTACAGGCAATTCCAAAACAGGTAATGGGAGTTGTTAAATAGGAAAATTATGAGAGAGGGGGGAAAATAAAGCATATCATACCTTGACCTGCTATATTTGGAACCAAATGCAACAGTTTGAAGCTTTGACTTTTGTTGTCCACTGCCTCACTCTGTAAATTTATTTATTTTTTATTTATTTGTATCCCACCTCTCCATATGGATCGAGGCAGCGAACAACTTACAAATAGCACATATTTCGAAACATTTCTATGCATGCCCCCAACAAGCTGGGTACTCATTTTACCGAAGGATGGAAGGCTGAGTCAACCTTGGAGCCCGGTAGGATCGAACTCTCAACCTTGTGGCTTGCAGTACTGGCATTTAACCACTGCACCACCAGGGCTTTCCATCTGCTCCTTTTTTCCTGTGAATGTTACAGTGCTTTTCTTTTAAGAACAAAAAAGCATACAACACTAAATATACAACGGTGGTTAGATTATTTCTTTGGTTTCTTTCTTAATGAGAAATTGCCAAAAACAACACATTTCTCTGAAAGGATTTAGAAGGAATTGGTGGTGAAAATAAAGAAAGCTGAGAGGGGTTGTCAACAGGAATTCACAGTTCTTTTCCTTCAGTTTCTGTCTTTGGAAATGGTAGCCCCAATGGTAGAGCTCAGAGATAATTTCTAATTTTTATGCCTTAAACTTTACTTCTCAAACTGCCCTAAAGTCTTATTATGGGATGAATGTGGAGGAAGATACTCAGTGACTCTAGAGAACCCTGTTGCTTTTTTTTTTTTTTTTAAACCCACTCTTGCATCTCATACTGGGCAGCCAGCACAAAGAATTTCACTTCACAGAGATCCAAATTCAGACTAGACTTCAAATAAATCCACTTCCTTGAATCTCCCAGTTCTGACCAGAATATGTTATCCTCTGCCCACAAAAATTACCTAAAATAATAGACTGACAATCCTCCACTGTTTTTAGCAGTCGTGTGCAAACTTCCCTCAAGCAAAATAATTGCCTTCCTTTTTTGTACAGTTCCTTCTTCGCTTTGTCTCACTGTGCTCTTCGGGCACAGTAATAAGTGGCTGAGTCTGCAGCTGTCACAGATCTCAGCTCGAAATAGTATTCATTTCTGGAGGCATCAGCCGTGAGGGTGGATCGGCTTTCGAAAGATGAGGCATATAAGGTGCGCCATGAACTGCCATCCCAGTCTATCTGGCCCAACCATTCCAGTCCTTTTCCAGGAGCCTGACGGACCCATTCCCACCATGCACTCTTCACAGAATCTCCAGTGACAGTGCAAGTTAGCTTGAGGGACTCTCCAGGCTTCAGTGTTCCTGGTCCAGATTCCACGAGTTGGACACTGGAGTGGACATCTAAAGTCAACAACAAAACATTCATTAACAAAAGGCAAGTTTAGGTCACATTTTCTTCCTTGCATTTCTCTAGAAGATACTTACACAGTGGAGCTGCAAAAAGAGAAATTAAAAGTAAGGAAAGCTTCATTGTTCAGTATGAGAATCTTGTCCCCTTGATGAATGGCAGGTTTGGATCTCCAGTGAATCGTCAGACTGTTTTTAAATGAAAAGACAATTTGCATGTGATTTCCATGGAGCCAAGATGTAACTCATAACAAGCAACTTGTCCAAAGATCAGCGGTTTTCCAGCCAGAAGAAAAATAGAGCTGTTCTCAGTAGAGCTGGGGATAAAAATCAGGACTTTATTCATACTTGCATGACACATATGAGACATGGAAATAAATTACTTGCCAGATAATTTCCTGAGAAATCAATAGATACTTTAAGGAAGTGGTAGAGAAAGTAGCCCACATACTCCATGGAATTCAAGGGCCCCTAGCTCCCAGAATTTTTTTTTTTATTTTATTTTAATTTTTAATTTTTAATTTTAATTTTTAATTTTTTTAATTTAATTTTTTTTTAAAAAAAAACAACAATCTTCATCAAATTAAGACATATTTGGAACTCACTATTGACATGTCATTTATCTCTCCATCCCTCCCCCCACAAACAGCTATTTTAGGCTATCTTAAAACAAGGAAGAGGGCAAAAATAATGTGAAGAATGGAATCTTCTTACAAAATAAAGTAAGTTAAAGAGACAGGGAGAGAGAGATACTGAGAGAAACAAAATCCAACAGATTTGTTTGTACCTCTGAGGATGAGACATGGCCTTGGCTTTTGATAATGCATTGTGGTAAAGTCTCTTTTTGAGTCAGGCTTTTGAAGAATCCTATACAGTCTTAATTTTCAAGCTATGCGTGTGGAGAGGTGGGATACAAATTATTATTATTATTATTATTATTATTATTATTATTATTATTATTATTATTATTATTATTATTATTGTAAAGACAAACAGCTAAGGCTGGAAGCACTACACACCATGTTCAGATATTTGATTTCTCTCATGCCCAGCTCTATTTTGTAATTATCCTATGACTGCTAACCTGTTATGACAAGGGACTATGAAGAGTTTTTTTTTAAAAAAAATGTACCTGTGACAGACAAACTGAGGGTGATTTGCTGAACAGCTCATGAAGTGATAAGACCACATACCAAGGCTGAGGTTAAAATATGGCCAACTTGATTAGACATATAGCTTATTTATCTTCTAAGTGTTAAGGGTAGGGGGGCTAGTGCCGAAACAGCTGAGCCAAGTGGTGTCTACTAGATCCTAGATAAGATAGCAAAGTCCCAAAGTGAATCTTGGAAGCTGGGTTGCCACTTGGCTAGCGATTTAGTGAAGGCAGACCTAAGGATACATCTCTCCTGCCTGCAGAATTGAGGGCTAACCCCCAGGTTACCCCAAAGACAGTCTCCTTCCATACTCTCCAGGTCTCAACACACATAGGGGCAGCTCCAGAAGTTATCTTTCACCAAAAGGATGCCATAGAAGTTCACTGAACCCCTTTCCCACCACCACTACTTGTTGCTTGGAGTCGATTTAAGACATCTTCATAATGCCAATTACCAACTTCCCTTTGGCAGTCAAGGGTAGGAAAAAAAATTGAAAAGAGGAAAATTCCTGCCCAGCCTATGAGCACCCTGTCAACTCTGCTGCATAGTAATGTAACATCAGTCCTCTACAGGAGAAAATGGTTACAAAACTGCCCAGTTCAGATTTCTGCATACAACAGTCCACTGACAAAGATGTTAACTCTCACCCTGGATTCCAGCCAGTGTTCCTTTGACTGCCAGTGTTCCTTTGGTGAGCTCCTAAGAATGTTTTCTCTAGCAGGGATGCCAGAAGCTAACAGTTTTGGTTTTACTGCATTACTCAGAACTGACTTAGAATTTTTATGGTAGGTTTCTTTCCTGCTAGACTACAGATTCCAGCAGTCAGATATACAAACTGTGGATACTTTTGGCACATCCTTTCCCTAATACATATTTTTTTCTAATTATTTTTATACATTTCTACTGTTGACTACATCACAATTGGGCTCATCAAAAGTGAAGGCAGGTATGGTTACATTAACTTTTAAAAGAAAATTGTGGGTATGCCTCTTGGGGAATCTGAATGTTATGGAACCCTATTCCTTTTTCATACGAACAGATGAGCAACAAAATCAGCCCACAGCTGAAACCACAAACCATCAATGCAGCTGTCCACCTTATTTCCCACATTGCCTCTCTCTTTATAGTCTCTCCTGCCCCCTTCTGAGAAGAAGAAGAAGGACAAATGCCAATATTTCTGGTGTGTGGTTTGATGGAGGCTTTTCAGCTCTAGGTCACTGCTGGCTTTCTTGGGTCTTAGCGTGGAAAGAAGCTACTAGTGCCACTTGCAAAGAAAAGCAGGTGATGATGTTGGGATAGAAAGAATATTTGAAAATAATTGGATAAATAGTTGAGAAGCCCTCTCTTGTGTCTTGAGCTACCCAAATGTTTCTTATATGTTGAGAAACCCAGGTGAGAATAATAGGGGTTCAATGAGAATCTTTACAAAATTTATTCTACTCAAAATTGGCCTGTGATCTTTTTCAACAGAAAATGGTATTTTCTGCCCAGGAAACACAACTTCTGTGCAGAAATATTATTCTGAAGAGAAAATATTGCTGAAGTGCTTTCTGTGCTGCTGTACTTGAGGACTTATTCTGTGCAAAAATTCATAGATGGTTGCTTTCTGCACAAAACAATAGTATTTGGGTGCAAGAAAAATATGCATGGGCAGAAAATAAATTGTGATAGTGTAAAGGCATATGTACATTCAATAGCTATAGGGAGCTTCAACAAAGCAAATTAAAATGTAGTGATACTCATAGTCTGCCTGTCAAAACCATGGAACTAGCTTAAGGTTTCAACAATTTAATCTGAAGAGAGCCAGGGTGATGTAGTGCTGTGAGAGTTGGACTAGGGCTCGAGACCAGGGTTGAATCTCCCCTCACCCATGCAAACCCACCGGGTGACCATGGGAAACTCACACCCTCTCAGTCTCAGAGGAAGTCAAAGGCAAACCCCTCTGCATAAATTTTGTCAAGAACATTCCATGACAAGTTTGTCTCATGGTCACTATAACTTTGAAGTGACTTGAAGGCACAGAGTAACAATGTAAAGTGGCATTCTCATTTTAAGATTGAATTACCTGAAGCCTACTCTTTATTTCCAAATAAAAACTCATTAATGGCAAATAATTAATGACAAATAACCAACCAGTGGTTGGTTGAGTTTTCTGAGTTTTGGTGTGGTGGTATGTATTGTTTCAATGTTTTGCTGTATTTTGTATAATTTTGGAAAAAATAATTTTTCTGCCCAAAGTGCCAAAAGTTCCTGGCCATTCTTCCACCCTTTGTGACACTGAATTACACCATTTCACTATAAACTGTATCAAATACTTCTTTTTTGACAGTCCCCAAATCTGCCAAATTTCAGCTGTGTTAAATCATTTCTATTAGCATTTTGATGAGACAAGGAGAAAAATCTCTTATGTACTTTCTCTAAACCATCCATCATTTTATATTTTATTATATCTTACATTACAAATCCTTTAAAATACTATGAAAAGTCACTTATGACACAGAATAACAGAGATGAAACCCACAGCAACAACGAATGTCAGCAGTAAAAAGGGTGTTCTCATTTTGCATTTTCAAGAGCAAATTGAGAAAAAAAACCTCATATTTCAAAATGCAATGTGTTTAATTTTAAAATCATAGAACTCCAAGGTTTGAGATAAAGAAATTTTTCAGGTGGAGGAACTAGAATGGAAAAGACATTGACTTATAGTTTGACATGCCAGAGGGATCTTCCCAATGTCAGAAAGGGTAGATTTTCATTTGGGAAAGGAAGGATTTCTCCTACATTTTCAAAGCGCTTCATTTCTTTCCCAGTCATATTTTGAATCTTGTTTTGTTAATTAGATGGAGAGTTGCCAGGAGCAAAGGCTGGTTTTTGTCTGGCTTCAAATTCATTTCCTCTCACTGTGTCTTGCACAGTAATACATAGCCATGTCTTCTGTTTTCAGGCCAGTCATTTGCAGATATAGCATGTTTGAAGGGTTGTTCCTGGAGATGGTGAAGCGCCCTTTCACTGAGTCTGCATAGTATTGCTGACTCCCGTCGCTCCATATATATGCAATCCATTCCAGGCCCTTCCCAGGACCCTGTCTAACCCAGCTCATGGCAGAGCTACTGAAGCTGAATCCAGATGCCAGACATGAGAGGCAAAGGGAATCTCAGGCCTTTTTGCATCTCCTCCAGACTCTACCAGTTGAACATCTGATTGGATACCTGGAAAGAAACCAAGGTTATCAAACTCACCATGCATTAACAACCATGTCTTGTCTTTAGGGCAAATTTATGTGGCTGAAAACTGATTACCCCTTATGATAGAAGAATAGAAAATTATCTGAAGGAAAATTATCATCTTTCTTTCTGTGGATCTATGAGACAGACTGGGTAATGGTCAGAGAAACACACAGGAGTTGTTCAGCTAGGTGGAGCTGGGGTAGGGAAAGTTTCTTGCAGATTTAAACAGGAAGTTGGTTCTGTATTTGCATCAAGGTTGGCATAAAAGGGCCAAGCATCTCTTTCTTTTATATAAGTCATCCCAATGCACAGTCAGGAATAAGACTGAGGGCATGGGTCAACTATGTGTGATCCAGGAAGGCGGTAATTGGTGGAACATATGTCAAGTAACCATAACATACAAGCAATCATATGCATCTGAAGTCAATTGTGGATTCCCACCTACAGCGGACACTCAGCAGCTACAGCATGAGCTTTAATAACCCCCCTTTCCCTTTGCAAGACATATTGACAGGTCTGTGTGTATTACTTTCGTCTATATCTCATGTTCTGAAGTCTCTTCCTTTTCAGTGTACCTTGATCCCAGCTTTGTTCCTCCTTCTGTTCCTTACTCATTAAGAAGAAGGTGTGTAGCTCCGCTCTCCACTCACTCAACCAGTTACCTAGTTATATCTTTAACAGTGGTCACAGGAAAGATGAATTTCAAAATGGAGTTTTAAATTTCTTTATGCCAGAATTAATTATCCTTACTCTGGAACATAGGTGGGCAAAAGGCAGCCTTCTCCAGGGTGCTGAACAGAACCTCCCATCACTGCTTGCTGGCATAGCCAACAAAATGAAGTGCGGGAGGGACTTGTCTTCAAACCACACTGGGGGGAACAGAATGTGAACCCCCCTTCCTCTTAAGTGAGGGCAATTCTTTCTCTTCAGAGGAGAAAAAAGTTAGGAGAGGAAGCCTCTTGGGAAGTGTGTTTCCCATGAGACTAGTACAATGCTGGTTCCAAGAACTGCTCAGGAAATGATCAGACTCCTACGAAACCTCAGGTCATCATCTTCAGACATCTGTCATGTTCCTCTCCTTGGCAGTGGTGTTTTGCAATTACCACATCATTGCTGCCCCATTCTGAGGGCTTTATAATACCACGCTGTTGCCTTGTAAAAAAGCCTTGTTCTTTCAGGAAATGGAAGCATAGCAACATGGAAATAAGTACTTTCACATCTTCTCTGCAACAATGCTATGGTGTTGCTTTCATGGTGCACATTCCCACCATCAGTCTTCCACTCTGCCTTGCTTACTCCACCTTCCTACCTGTGTTTGTACTACATAGCATTGTGGTTTTCTTTCTTTTTTTGCTACAATTGCATGATTTCTGTTCCTGGTATGTATTCTTTTTTTATAGATAATTTTTATTAATACTTGAAAAATTTTTTTTAAAAAAAATATAAAAAAATAAATATACAGTCAGATCTTAAAAAATCATACATCAAATGGAAAGAATAAAAATCAAAAAGAGCAAAGCATTACTACAAAATACTATACGTGAGAAAAAGAAGAAGAAAAAAGGAAAAAAAATTACATTTGGAAAAGAAAACACTTAAAACACAAAGAAAAAATTCATTCCTCACATCCATTCCTAACTTTTTGTACCTGGTATGGAAATATCATTGTTTTCTTTACATTCTTTTAAATTTTTCTGTAACTGTTTTTCCAGAAAAAGAAATTTTAAAAATAGAAATATGTACTACAGACAGAGTAAAAGCAATGTTGTTCCTCTACTCCCCCTCCAATTTCACAATTTCCTTTCCCAGTACACTTTTTTTAAAAAAGCAATTTGTTTGTCAGCTATTAAAAATTTCGTTTGTAAAGATCCCTACTGTCTGAACCGTTTCTCAGGGAATGGGGAAGAAATAAGAGAAGAACATATTTCCAATGCATGACCCCAAATAGGGAGCAGAGGAAAAAAAGCATTTAAAATTTATTAGGTCCTAAGTGTTCTTGCCATCGGAAACTCAATTATCCAGGCATTTGCATCCGGGGAAAAGATTTAAGAAATTTTTCCCAAGCTATTGTTTTGGGCCCTTTGGCTGCCCCAATTGGCTTGGTAAAATTCAGGGGCCCTGACCTCCCATGGCAGACCCTGGGAAAAAGCAATTGTTGCTGGTGGGAAACTCTCAGGCTGCGCTGCAGAAGAAAGAGGTGGGCCTTTTGCACTGCTTGTTTGGGAACAGGCAGCTCATGCGGAGCTGAAGCAGCGGGGCTGTGAGAGCCTATCGGCAGAGGCTGCTTGTGTGATCCCCACTCCCCAGCTCTGAGAGAAAGTGAGTTGTGGAAAGTGCCAAAAAAGCACAAAAATGGAAGTAAGTAAGTGCAACTGTGAAACAAACCTGTCATGTGATAAATTCCAGTGAAGCATCAAGAAGAGAGTTCTGAGGACTGGTTTTGAAAAAGGTGCTTTTTCTGTAATATATGAAGTTATAAAAAATTCTTAAGAGACTCATGAGAGGAGCCTTCTGTATTCTGCACCAACAAAAGTGAGGCTTCTATCTAATCCAAAAAAAAAAACAAAAGAGGCGTCGTTGGATCCTTTGACCAATATACTTGATTTCTAGTTGTTCTAGATCTTCATGAAGAACTGAGTTGGTTGTTCCAAATGGTCCTAACATCAGTCACTAATCTTGGGCCCTTTCCACAACTCAGTGTCTCTTGGCACTGGGGATGGGGATCACGCGAGCAGCTCTGCTGAGAGGCTCTTGCATCCCGCTGCTTCAGCTCCGCACAAGCTGCCTACTCTTGAGCAGGCAGCCGAGAGCCCCGCCTCTTCCTTCCACGGTGCAGCCTGGGAGTTTCCAGGAAGTGCAACTGCCACAGCTCTGGAGGCTCCACACACACTGCAAGCGCGTGCGGAGCCCTGGAGCAAAGCTGAAAATGAAATAGTGCACAATCGGTGTCTGCTGGCCCCTGGAGTGTCGCACGATTGCGACCCTTTTCAAATGGCATTTTCGATGCGAAAGGGCCACTTGGGTATCGTGCACATGTGAGGAGTGGTCCACACAACACTCACATTTGCGCAGTACTCCAGGGCCAGGTAGGGACCGCTCATGCATTTTTTCATTTTTGGCTTGAAGCTGAAAATGCTGCATGGTCGCGCATTGCTCTGGGGCCCCGTGCACACTTACCTTGCATGCGGAACCTTGGGAGCTGGGCCTGTCATGCTTCCTGTCCACTGCAGGCTAGGAAGATCCCAGGCTGCACTGTGAAAGGAAGAGGCGGGGCTCTTGCACGAGCAGGAAGTTCATGCGGAGCCGAAGAAGCAGGGAAGTGAGAGCCTCTCTTCAGAGGCTGTTCACATGAGCACCGCACGCCAATGCCGAAAATAGATGAGTTGTTGAAAAGAGTGAGTGCATTGTGTGGACTGCTTCTCACAATTGTGTGATGCTCCATAGGCCCTTTCTCAAGGAAAATGTCGTGCAAAAAGAGCCCAGGTCACACTTTCTGATACAACTCAAAAAATGGTTCCATTTCTTTTCTCTGGACCTCTTCACATACTTTTTTTCTTACACAAGCACCCCTTAAGCATCGCGTGAGTGGGATAGTTGCTCCGTATGATGCACTCCCACTCGCGTGACGCTCACGAGGTTAAAGCAGGGCGTGTGCACATTTTTTGATTTTCGGGTTTAAGTCGAAAATGCCCCACGCTCGCACAATGCTCGCGGCACCCTCAAGCACTTACCTCTGTGCAGTGTGTCGGCAGGGCAGCCCAGTCGGGCTTCCTTCCCCCAACGCAGCCTACAACTCCCAGCCTGCGCTGTGGAATGAAGGGGTGGGGCACTAGGGTGACGGTCGCGCTAACAGGAAGCGACCTGCGGTACGAAGGAGCAGGGAAGCAGTAGCATTTCGGATGAGGTTTCTCGCGCGAGATGCCCTACCCCATCGCACAAAAGGGTAACGTGCAAAAAGGGTCTCTGTCTCTATAGAGCACTGAGAAGACAACCATACACATTTAAACAACCCCCATGCCTGAATGAAGGCTCTAACTTTAATCTCTCTCTCTCTCTCTCTCTCTCTCTGGCCCTTTTCGCATTTAGGCTTCTTGCGTGAGCGGCGGAGGATGGCTTGCACGAGAAGGCTCCTCCAGGAGGCTGCCACTTCCCCCCTCCTTCCTTCCGCAGGCGAAGGAAAGAGCAGGGAAGTGGCAGCCTCTCGGAGGCGGCGGCAGCGGCTCGCGCGTCCGTCCCCCTCCGCGCGCGCAAGAAAGGAGCCTGTCCCGTCTGCACCCCCCGTGCGAGAAAGCAGCGTGTCCCGTCCGCCCCCGTGCGCGCGCGCGATAAAGGCGCTTGTCCCGTCCATTCCCCCCACGCGCGTGCAAGAAAGGAGCCCATTGCGCCACCCCCCCGCGCGCGAGAGAAGCGAAGGCAGTCACGCCCACCCCCCCACGTGCGCCAGGAGTGGGAGGCAGTTGCGCCCACCCCCCCGCGCGCGCGCACAAAGCAGGAGGCTGTCGCGAGAAGCCCCCCGCCCGCGCGAAGCAGGATGCCGTCGCATCCGTCGCGCAAGCGCCCCGCCCCACCCCTTCCTTCCACATGGGCGGAGGGAAGGAAGCGCGACCCGCCCGCCTCCCCGACGCACCGCACAACAGGTAAGTGCGTGTGGACACCGGGAGCGCTGCGCGAGCGCGGGGTGATTTTCGCTTCGAGGTGAAAATCAAAAAACCCGCGCTCACGCCGCTGCAGCCCCGTGAGAGCGCCGGAAGTGGGAGTGCGTTGTGCGGAGCGACGCTCCCACTCCCGCGAGGCTCACGGGGCTATTTTGCCTGGGAAAGCCCGTGCGAAAAGGGCCTCTCTCTCTCTCTCTCTCTCTCTCTCTCTCTCTCTCTCTTTCCCTCTCTCTGGAAATCTCACTGAAGGAATGTCTAAAATGTAAGGTCACTGTGCCTTATATAGACCTTCTCCTGACAAACCTCAGCCCCTCACCAATGGGCTGTGTTTCTTTCTCTTGCAGCACCACTTTGGTTACATGGCAACCTGCTGCTAGAGCTGCCCTGCCAGTCAGGCTAGGCACACACCCCAGCTCTGACACATACACATATTACAAAATTACATGTGTTTGATTTAAAAAGTCATATAACTCCAAGGTTTGGAATGAGAAAAAAAATCAGGTGGAAGAATTAAAATGCAAAAAGAATTGACTTATACTCTAACCTGCCAGAAGGGTCTTCCCAATATGAAAAACAGTAGCTTTCACATTGAGAAAGGAAGGACTTCTCCTACATTTTCAGAATTCTTCATTTCCTTTCCACTTGTACTCTGAATCTTATCTTTTCAATTCAGCTGTAGAGTTGCAAGAAACAAAGGCTGGTTTTTGTCTGGCTTCAGACTCACTTCCTCTCACTGTGTCTCTTGCACAGTAATACATGGCCGTGTCCTCTGTTTTCAGGCCAGTCATCTGCAGATATAGTATGCTTGAAGGGTTGTTCCTGGAGATGGTGAATCGCCCCTTCACTGAGTCTGCATAGTATTGTGAGCTCCCATCGTATGCTATCCATGCAATCCATTCCAGCCCCTTCCCAGGAGCCTGTCTCACCCAGTGCATGGCATAGTCACTGAAGGTGAACCCAGATGCCTGACATGAGAGGCGAAGGGAATCTCCAGGCCTTTTCACAGCCCCTCCAGACTCTACAAGTTGAACATCTGATTGGATACCTGGAAAAAAAGAGAGATTATCAAACTCACCAGACATTAACAACCATGCCATATCTTTATGCTGAATTTATCTGGCAGAAATACATTACCCCTTATGACAGAAGAATAGAAAATTATCTGAAGGAAAAGTATCATCTTTCTTTCTGTAGATCAATGGTCCACAAGCTATGAAGTGGTCACAGACAAACACAGGAGCTGTGTAGTTAGGGGGAAAGCTGGGGCAGGGAAAGTATCTTACAGATTTAACAGGAAATTGGCTCTGTATTTGCATCAAGGTTGGCATAAAAAACCGCAGCTCTTTCTTTGCATACAGAGACCTAAAAAGTGAACCAAAGTTATGAGAAGGAATAAAGCAGAGAGTATGGATCAGATGCAAGTGATTCAGGAAGGCAGAACCTGATGTAAGGGAAGTCAGGAAAAATAATATAAAAATGTTCATGCACATCTGAAGTTGATTGTGGCTTCTTTCCCACAGAGGAAAAGTCAGCAAGAATAGTATTTTCTTTAGTAACCCACCATTGATGGAGAATGTTGGAAGAGATCTAGCTTAAATTGGCTTGACTATGTATTTCCTTCTTCACTACTAAAATCAGGAGAGTCTGGTTTTCAGGTCTATGTAATGCTGCAAGCATGACAGTGATTTCTACCTCATAGAATCTCAGGCTGCGAACCTACACGTATTAGTATGTAAAGTAAAGTAAATGTTAACACAGGACTTATTTTGCAATGCTAATCAAGTTAAAGTTTTGTATTTTTTTAACTTAAGGCATCTTCAAGGGCAAAACCGGGGAAACACTCTGTGATGACCATACGTGGGTCTTCTTGCCATTGTATGACATATTGACAATTCCATGTGCATCCATCTAATCCCTGCTACATTTTCCAAAATCTGTTCCTTTTCAATGTACATAGATCCTATTTTGACCTCTTTGTATTCATATCCATTCAGGAGGTTTGTATGCTCCGTTCCCCAGTCACTCACCCAACCACCCAGGTATATCTCTCACACAAATCAGAAGAAGGATGAATTGCAAAAGGGAAATTTAAACTACTATGTGACCAAAGTAATTATCTTTACTCTGGGCCTAGGTGTGCAAAGGTCAGCCCTCTCAATGGTGCTGGACAAAAATCCTATCACTACTAGCCAGCATAACCAATTAAGTGAAGTGCTAAGAGTTCTGCTTTACACCATATTTGGAGCACTACATTTTGAACATCTCCCTCTAGACCACATGTCAAACACAAGGCCCACAGGCCAGGTCCGGCCCACCAGGCCACTTAATATGGCCCTTGCACCTCTCCTGCAGCTATGACACACCCCCTGACTGGCAAGCCCGATCCTCACACTTGCAGGCCCTCGGCTGCTGGTATTCTGAAGAGAGACCCAGCAGCCAGCACTCACAATCTACTTCTACTTCTGACTGCTCCTCAGTCCAACTCTCGTCGTCACAGCATTGCCACAGGTTACCATTTTTCAATAAATTATACAATAGTTGTACACTGGAATATCTGCTTGCCATTTTTTTCCGTAGACTTCTACTTTCAGAGCTAGTTATCACTAAAACCAGTAATAATTGAATTCAGAGGCAACTATTTAATATGGTAGAAGAGTAGATACATTAGTTTTACAGATATAATCAGCCCTTGGAGGGCAATCATAACACTGATTCAGCCCAAGAGGAAATTTAGTTTGACACCCCTGCTCTAGAGTGAAAGAAATACCTGAACTTCAGATGATAAATGTAAGGGAGGAGATCTCTTGAACTTTCTCAAGAGACCAATGTAATACTGGTTTCCAGTAAACTGCTCAGGAAATGATCAGACTCACAGAGCAAACCACAAACCATCATGTTCAAGGTCCATTGATTTCCCTCCTTAGCACAGAGGTTTTACAACAGACATACCATTGCTGCCCCCTTGTGAGAAGCATCAAGAAGAAAGGGCTGGCTTTTGAAGAAGGACCTTTTTCAATACTGTGTAACGTACAGGGAAAATTCTAAGGTGATCATGAGAGGAATCCTCTGTATTATGAACTCAACACTTCATTCTAATTCAGAAAAAATGTGGTAACACTGGTGGACCACTTGACCAAAGTGGTTGATTTTTTATTGTTCTAGATGAACTGGATTGGTTGTTCCAAAATGGTCCTAACATCAATCCATGATGTTGGTGTGACACCAAGTGCTTTTTGGTCATGGGCACTACTAGTGAATCATTGTGATTAGAGGCAACCCCAGAGAAGGTAATAGGAATGATTAAGTAGGAAAGCTGTGAAAGAGGGATAAAGTGAATCATATCATCTAGGCATAGGACAAATCCAGAATTTTCTATATCCGAATCCAGATCCAAATCTGTGGAAGGCTCTGGGAATCAACAAATCTTACAAATTAAAAAAGGGTTTTAAAAGCAAGGGAAAGAAGGATAATCTTGGGCAAGGCACACACTCTCAGCCTTAGTAAAAGCCTAGGCAAAGACAAACCTCTCTCTGAAGAAATCTGGGCAGGACAATTGTCATAGTTTTGGCTCAGGATCTCCCCAAATTGAAAATGACATGAAGGCCCTTTCTACACAGACAGGAAAATGTGGATTAATCCCACATTTCCCTGCCTGTGTAAACAGGACCACATGCTACAGTACAAAGCTAATCCAGGTCAAAATTGGATTTTCTTTGCATAGCTTTTTCTGGCATCCTGGGGTTGTAGTTTGATGATGCACCAGCACACTTTGACAGAGAAGGCTGTGACATGTTGCAAAACTCCAAACCCTAGAATTGTGTATGAAAGAGCTTTGCAAGGGAGCTATGCAAAGGAATCTTTCAGCTGTCCTTGAAATCTCAAGAAGATTACCTTCCAGCCAATCAGGCCTTTGGTGGGTCCCAGAGATGTCAACTTTTTTTTAAAAAAAAACAATTTTTCCTTTCTGCTACATGTGGTTTGTCATGTGGCTCATGAGAAACCATGACAGACATTTCACTTCTTATCCTATACTAGCTATAGGTTTACAACCAGGCACTGGTCTTGTGTAAGGAGGTACACTGGCCTCCATATGGCAATCACTGCATGAGAATGTGTGACCTTGATCTCTGCCCCACTACTTCTGATAGGCATCAGACCCACTGACCCAAGCATTTATTCATGCCATTGATTTTCTGCACAGAAAATAATGCTGAATTTAAATATGCAATGTTCAATTTAAATATATTAGAATACAACCCCAGATGTAATTTCTGAAACTGCTAGCAAAGGCCATCACTACTCCATGGGAAAAACTCACCAACTTGCCCTCTCCCCTTGTGTGTCTAGTATCCCAGGTTTTCAGGTGTCCCAGTCTCCCAGGTTTTCAGCCATCCCAGTCTCCAACAAAATATTTGGTTGATGGATTTGAAATATTTGATTTGCCTACATTAGTGGAGGGATTCAGATTCACAGATTCTGAATCTTTGCCAAAGATTCGAGGATTCAAGGATTCGATTGGCCCATCCCTAATATCATCCCTCTACCTGCTGTATTTGGAATCAAATGCAACACTTTGATTGTTTGACTTTTGTTGTTCAGCATCTCATTCTGTAAAGAGAAGGACTTTCCACCTGTTCAGTTTTGCCTGTGAATTTTACAGTCCCTTTCCTTAAAGAACAAAACAATATACGACACGAAATGTATAGTGGGTGGTTGTATTTTTTTTGGTTCATTTCTTTATGAGAAATTGACAAAAACAATACATTTCTCTGAAAGAATTTAAAGGGAATTGGTGGTGAAGATCAAGAAAAATGGGAAGGGGGTTCCAAATGCATTCACAGCTCTTTTTCTCCTTCACTTTCTCTCTTTGAGAATGACAGCACCAGTGGTAGAGCTCACGGATCATTTCTACTTTTTATGGCTTAACCATCCCTCCCTTAGCTCCTCAAACTGCTCTAGAGTTTAATAATGGGATAAATATGTAAGGAGATATGCACTGACTCCAGTGCCTTTTTTCCTAGAATCATAGAGTCATAGAACTGGAAAAGACCATGGGGTCATTTAGTCCAATCCCCTGCCATGCAAAAATACACATCAAAACATTCACAACAGATGGTCATCCAAATGCTGCTTAAAAACCTCCAAAGAAGGCAATTCCACCACACTCCAAGTCAGTGTATTCCATATCCAACAGCTCTGACCATCAGGAAGTTCTTTCTGAGATTCAGGTGGAATCTCCTTTCCTACAGTTTGAATCCATTGCTCCTTGTCCTAGTCTCTGGAGCAGCAGATAACAAGCCTGCTCCCTCCTGACATGACATCCCTTCAAATATTTAAACATGGCTATCATGTCTACTTTTAACTTTCTCTTCTGTGGAATATGTTCTCCTGCAAAGTCCAATTGGCCTCCTCTCTCCTTTCCTTTTGTCAATAAGCATAGACCTTTATATTCAGGCTTATATATTTGACTTATGTTTTATATGGCAAAATGTTTCCATGATGCTGTGTTTTTAATCTCTCCTTTCTACTAGGATTCAATTTGGTATTACACTGTTATTAAAATTACCTTTTTTTTTTAAACTAAACAATCATTTATTTTTGTTAAAAAAAATCTTTGTAGGAATAGTTTTTTTCTTCTTCACTGCATCATTTTTCTTTTTTTTTAAAATAATTTTATTCAAATTTCAACAAATAAAACAAACTAATTTTTGCAGTGTTACAGGTAGTGTTATTCCTTCTTCCTTTCCTTTCTGGCTTACAATTATTGATGTTCCCTCTATTTATTATATCATGCATTGCAATAAAATGTTAATAATCTATAATTTGTTAGTTCCTGCTATATACACTGCATCATTTTTCAAATGGTTGCAACTTGCATTGGAGCGTGTAAGGAGAGTGATGGGTTATAAATTCAATAAATAAAAAATCTGAAGGAGACTTGTTATCTGTGCCACATTGTCTTCAGGTTCTTCTGTTGAGACATAATGGAGATGAAGGGCCCGCAGGTTCATTTTTAGTTTATTTGATCATCCTTAGAATTTCTGGGATCAGAAAAGACAGTAAAAGTAGATTTTCCATTTTGAAGAGAAAGAGAATAAAATACTCTCTTCAAAGGTAATTGCTCGTTTCCCTTCTTTCAAATGTTTATGTACCACCCAACAGGCATTACCGATAGATCTGTGTAAAATGTATATGTGAAAATATATTCGTGCGAAAAAGATTGTGGAGGTTCTCCTCAGAAAGCTCTTTGCCTGATAGTCACTTGCCACGTAAATATGGTGGATGGTCAGTACAAGATGGGTCACCACTTACTGAGGAAGGCTGCTGGATTAATTGGAGTTGACCTGGATGAGTGCCTTTTGAATGAGACCTATGCACACATGGAGCTGATGTTTTCTACATTAGATTGGCAGTCCGTTGCCTGCTGGGTGAGAAGATCTAAGCATCAATTCCAAACAACTATTTCTCTCATTTGAGGCCATCACTTTCTTGAGTCAAGAAGGTATATGAAATATATATACTACTGCAGACAGTTGCTCTTTTTTAAATCTCTCCATCTGGCATTGCTCCCCAAGGGGTGACACCAAAGGAATTGAAACCAAAGGAATTGAACAGAATAATGCACATAGACCTCTGAATGTAGAAACAACAGTCTCCTTTACATATACACATTTCTATTCCTTTTAAAGTTATTCAATACAAACAAATAGTTCATCTGTCAATGGAAAGCAATTGGTTATTTTAAAAAGGTGCAGAGACTTTGCAAATGGGGTTCTGAAGATAATTTGTACACAGTCTTCCTTTTTAAGACACAATCTTAACATGGTTTATATTGTGTATAAAATATGTGCTTCAATATGTGCTTAATATATAGAGTGACCCCACCATTGATACTTTTAACACCTCACGCTTCATGGCAATGCCTTCTTCAGCTTGACTACTTCATCTTTCATTTCTGACTGCGTGCCTATGCATGTGGTAGAATGTTGTCAAATAGAATGCTTAGGTGATAGAACGGACTCTGCCATTTCATGCTAGTTTTGACCTCTACCGCTTAGGAAATGGGAAACTACCACAGTGAGTTGTCTTCAGGTTTGAGGGATCCTTAGGCAAAATCTGTTTTGCTGGAACTTTCCTCTTTCAGGGCCCCTTGTTTCTATCAGCAGTCCAAGACAGACTTACCTGGCAGTGGTTAATCACTACTTCCCACTGCAAGTTTCTTTTTTATTAAAATTAATACAGGTCATACAGTGGGGGATTGTATCTGGGCTTTTGACAGCTGTATTAGCTGCTCAGCAGGGCCAGGTGTTTCCCCTGACCTTGTAAACTCGTCAGAAAAAACTTTCAGATCAACTCTTCTCCTTGGTGTGCTTTCTGTTAGCAAGAAATGTAGGAGAGCATTCAGAAATGGGACATTCCCCTGCCCACCCTGGAGTAGTTCAATCTATGCAGTCATCTTCATTATATCAAACATGTAAATCAAGCCCATGTATTCCTCCCATGGACCTGGAGGAGATATCCTGAGCAATTGAGCATACATGTAGCAAACAGTACTACCTCAAGCACGATATAGAGCAATATCCAAGAAAACAAAACTCCTATTATTTTTCTCATTTGCAAGGGTGATGGTTCTACCACCACCTCATGTGGTTTTCTTCCTAGCATGGGAGAAAACAAACACATATGGATAGCATTTAGCTCATAATTGCACACTTTGAAGTATTCTTGGGAATTATCCTGTACAGGAATATATATTGGGATGTGTGTGTCTAGAAAAACCACATATTTTTATACAGAGAATAAGTTCATAGTACATTTAGCAATGTGCAAATACAGCAAGCAACATGACTAAAAGTCTTGAGGTTGTGCTGTCCTTCCTGTCATGGATTCCTACATGTAAAGAAAAGTATCACATTAAATATTTTGCTCATTTCTTGCTGCTAGTTGTCAACTCATTAAGGGAGAGTATATTTTCAAGTCAGAAACTTATGGGCTGGTGTTTTATTGCTCAGGAGCATGAAGTGAAATCTGAAATATACCCATTCAGATGTTAATGTCAACCAGACATTAAAAAGGAGCCATGGTTTTGCGCATCTAGCTTTGAGACCTCAGACCTCACATTTGAGCTGGAGAGAACTGAAAAACAACTGAATGGTGGAAGAACAGGGAATGACAGTAGTCACAAAATTTACCAAACTGGTAGACAAAGGACTGACTACAACTTCACTGTTGCATAAAATGATATTTTTTCAAGAGACATTGAAGCTTGCATGTTGCTTCTAGCCAGAAATTCCATTCATAGTGTAAGCAAAGTAACCAAATTTTCTTATCTAGAACCTCAAGGGGACTCCTAAATAGGTCCATGGTCACTTCTCTATCACTAAAAACTGGCATAATAAGAATTAGGTTGGTTTTGCCCTCCTTGTCATGCAAGAAGATGGCATGTAATGCCATACAATGCCATGTAGTGCTTTGATGTTTGAAACAAGACTGGGACAGGATGACAGAACTGATTGAGAAATGGTGTACTGGAAATAAGGGAATGTTATTTTAACTGATAAGAATAATTTGATAAGAGGAAACCAATACAACTTCAAGGTTATGCAGTTGACAGGCAGGATGAAAGCCTGGAAAGGAATAGTTTCAATTATCTGACAAATAGGATGCTTGCCTGCACAAATTTGGAATCTTACAGGTTATAAGGCACTGAAAATCTGGTTGAGTCTTTCTAGTGCCCAAATGTGCTGCTCTTACTCTAAAGTTTCTTGAATAAAGCTTTTGCAACCTTCTAAGTTCAATTTCTGGGACTGGACTTATCCTTTGTATGACATTAGAGTAGCTAGACTTCCTTTTTCCTGATGAGCTGTTCCTTGTGGTTCAACTCAGGTCTCAGTAGAATAATGTAACATTTGGGGAAAAAAATACAGCTGAGTAGCCCAGCACTGGAAGCTAAGATAGAGAAAATTTCAACGGCCACCATATATTTGCCCTTAGTGCTTATGTAGGCGGGAACGAAGGATACCCAAACACTGCAAAAGACCAGCATGCTGAAGGTGATAAACTTGGCTTCGTTAAAACTGTCCGGCAGCTTCCGAGCTAGGAAAGCCACAGTGAAACTGGTGAGGGCTAGAAGTCCCATGTAAGCCAGCACCAGATAAAACATGAGGACAGATCCTTCATTGCATTCAGCTACCATTTCACCAGTCACTGACTTCATGTCCAAATGGGGGAAGGGTGGGGAAGTTCCTAGCCAAACCGTGCAAAGGCTTGCTTGAATAAGAGAACAGGAGAGAAGAATGGAACTGGCCAGTCTTTGGCCCATCCATTTCCTCATGTGAGACCCTGGTTTGGTGGCCATGAAAGCTATGATCACCATTATTGTTTTGGCCAAAACAGAAGAAATGGCCACTGAGAAGATAATGCCAAAGGCAGGCTGTCTCAGAAGGCAAGCCATCATTTTAGGTTTTCCAAGAAAGAGGAAAGAACAGAGGAAGCAGAGAAAGAGAGAGACAAGGAGAGTGTAGGTGAGGTCCCGGTTGTTGGCTTTGACAATGGGAGTGTCTTTGTGCTTAATAAATGTCCCTAGCACAAAGAATGTGATCAGAGAACAATAAGCTGCAAGTGAAGCTAAACTTATCCCCAAGGGTTCTTCATAGGACAGAAAGCTGATAGTTTTTCGAATGCACAGGGTTTGGTATTTGTTAGGGTATTCATCTTCTGGACAAGTGAAACAGTCAGCCATATCTGGAAAAAGAAAGAGGGGCCAATATATTAGAGATTGAAATGTTAACTGGGATTCATCCAATAGCAAGAATACACTAGTGTTTAAGACTTGTACCTGGTTCCAGATGTGAAGTATGCTGCCACTCACTTTTACTGTGGACAGCATTTATGCAATTATTGTAGGGGATTTTTTCAGATTTACTTTTGTCTTTTATGTCTTTTTTTCCCCATTGCTTTTCACATTTTTTTAAAATATCATTCTTTGTATCACAAACCTTAAGTATAAGCTCTTGTGCATAACTGTGTCTAGACATTGTACTTTACAATTAAAGTAAGCACATCATAATCTCTTTTAGAATACTTCAGTGTATAATTTTGCAGATTAAGTAGACTTCTACACCTTCTGTTAAACACAGAGCAGAAATTGTGGGTAAACTCTGCCAAGTACTAACTGAGAAAAGGGTAATAGCTAGTCAGAGGAAGCTGTAAATTCTGATAGAATGGCCATATCTTAGAGACCGCAGCAGCTCAACAGTGAGTATGGAAAGAAGGGTGTGGAATCAACAGCAGTAATGTAAGTTTCACTTATAGAAATATTATGCTACACTGTGCCAAAAGGAATGTCAGTCCTGGTGTGCTAATATTTTGACATATTATATTGCTTACCCTTTACATCAGAAATCTTCCCTTCTGGGCAGCGATCACAGTTGTAGCAGCAAAATTTCTCACCTTCCTTCTTTCTTTTCTGATATCCAGCTCTGCAGGGTTCATTACACACAGAAAGTGGGAGAACCTATAAAAAAGAAAAAAGAAAGAAAGAAAGAAAGAAAGAAAGAAAGAAAGAAAGAAAGAAAGAAAGAAAGAAAGAAAGAAGTTAGTTTAGGGTGAGAATAGTTATGCAGATGTTGTTCATCTGCTTCTGATCTGCAAAGAACAGCTGATGAGTTGACAGTTATTCATTATTTGTTACTATCAAGCTGAAAACTACCAAGGAACAAAGTAAAAGAGAAACACGAAGACAATGACGAAAATAAGACACCACCACTGAGGAAGACTGTCTTTGGTTGCCACTTGAAATATTTTTCCTGGTGGTGGTCAGCAAAGCAAGGCATCTGCTGCTTCATGGTCAAGTGAGTGCACGATGATGATGTTGTTGTTGTGTGTTGTGGTGTAGCAAGATACTATTCAAAATGGTGAGGGGAAGCAGCTAACATATTAACCACTAAACTATAAACAAATTATAATTAATGAATAGATTTCAAGGTTAGTACTATGCACAACACAGTGCAGTCATCAAGAGGGCAAGTGGCAGCCAAGATCCTATCATTTTCCAGTTTTATTTCTTTGTTGGTTTAATCTATATCTCACATTACTCCCAGGTCTGGGATTCACAGATAGCCTACAAGATAGTTAAGAAGGGTGAACTAAGGGCAGAACGAGAGCCAGCATGGTGTAGTTGTTGAGTTCAACCACAACTGTGGAGAGAAGGGTTTGATTCCCCACTTGGCCATGGAAACCTAGTGGCCAACCCAAGGCCATCACACACTCTCTCGGCCCTAGAAAATATCATAATAAGGTTACCTTAGGGTCACCATAAGTCAGAAACAACTTGAAGGCACACCGCAACAAAGAAAAGGGTAAGTTACACATCTTAAATTGCAAAGTTAAATTAGTTATACTCTTAAAAGGATACTTTTTTAAAAAAATTCAACGCCACCATATTAAGTGCATGACAATAAAATATAAATAGTGTGGCTTTCATAGCAAAGTTGTAGACCACACAGCTAGTCAACTGCTGAAAGTCTGCCTGACTAACAAGATCTTTTTCTGCTAGCAGAAGGATGACAGGAAGGCTGTTAATCTATCTGTCTTTGGAAGGTTTTCTCAACCTAGGAACTGTCACATTGCATGGAACATGTAGTGGACTGCTTGCTTCACAGTTTCAGTGTGTGAGAAAGTAAACTGCTTGTAGAATTGTTCAGGCTAGTCTGCCATGAGAGTTCTCATGGGAATGTTGTTCTGTAATGCTGTGTACTGCTCTGTTATCTAGTTCTCTGGAACACATACAGCTGTGTTTTCGTGTGTATTATTAGACACTCTGGGTTATGGGCCCAGTTCATTTTCAAACACCTGTGCTTGTTTTTGTGTAGCACTGACCAGACACAAATCATCCAAATATGCAAGGAGAATTTCCAAACTCTCCCCTTTACCCCGGACATATACACAGGGATCTGCAATACTTTACTTGAACCCACACTCTTGCAGAGCATTGTGTAAACACAAATTCCAACACCTGGCTTGACTGGCGAAGCCCATACAGAGACTTTTTTAAGTGCCAGACTTGGTCAATGCAGAGTGAAAGTTTTCAATCTCATCAAGGTTGACAATATTTATGAATATTCCTTACATTCCTAAACTCATGACAGTGAGGACCTTTCCACACTACACTGTTCTAGTGCTATTATTCCACTTTTGACATCCTGTGGAATTCTGGGGTTTGTAGCTTACTGAGGCCAAAGAGCTCTCTGGCTGAGGGTTCTAAATGCCCTTTCCCAAATTGCAAACTCCAGGATTCCATAGGATGTTGAAAATGGGATAGCAGCACTATAACTATGTACTGTGGAAATGGTCTGAGTTTTCATACTGTCAGACAGCAATAATAGAGACAATTTATGCAGAAACAAGTCATGTCTAGCTCTAGGAACCAAGGCCATTTCACTTCTATCACCAATATTGGCAATAGATTTTTCTTCAAGAATAACCCAGAATCCACACCTCATTAAATTTTCTGTGCCATTGGATTATATCTTCATTAATGATGAATTGTATTCCTTCAATGTCCTCGGAATCCAGGCTTCCAATTTGCACCTGCTGATAGGAGTTATTTGGGAATATGAATACATTCATTATATCAAATTGAGATCCCATTTCCATTTGTTCACTGAAAAACAAAGTTTCTCCAGCCGAGTTGTTAAAGATGACAGTTTGAAGGAAATGATGGAGCTGGTTGAAAGAGAACAGGAAAGAAAGTTGTTCACCACAAGAAACAAAATTCTATACTAGAGAAATAGATACTAGACATAGTAGAGATCTACAACAGAGAAAATACCAGAGGAGTGGCTGAATAGAATAATGTATTCAAAACATATAAAACACACAGAATGCTGTAAACAAAACCTATATAGAATATAAAACATATACAGGTCTAACAATTTGAAGTTATGGGAAGGCAGATTTCAATGGAACATTAAAAGAAACTTATTGGCAGTGAGACCAGTCTGGCAAAGGAACCAATTGTCCAAGAGATGATGAGGTCTCCTTTCTGAACATCTTCCAAAAGAGAGTGGGCAGCTGCCTGTTTGGGATGCTTTAGCTGGAGATCTTCACTGAACAGGGAGATGGACTCAGTGGCCCACAAGGCCCCTTCCAACTCTATGATTGTATGACTCTATTCATAAACATTGTTCCCACAAGCAAAAATGAATATTTTACCACTTTTCTCCCCACTGCAAAAACATTGTTGAAAACTGCACTTGTCAAAGGCATTTTTTTCTGTTCAAGACATATTCTGCACATGATTTATTTTTTGCTGAAAACAGCATTTTCTGTGCCAAAAAAATAGAGAAAAATTCTGCTCTGAAAATAGCATTTTCTGAAAAGAAAACAACATTTCAATGTTTTCTGTACAGAAGTGTTATTTTCTGGAGACAGGATAAGGTTTTCCACATAAAAAGTGAATTTTCATTGCAGAATAAGTCTCAAAATGTGAAGATTCTCATCCATCTAGGATGCTTCTATTGGGATTTTCTGACACTCATAATTCAAACTATAGATAGATAGATATAGATATATGAATATTCTTTCCATCCTTAGCCCCGCTGATGGAACCAGGCACTCAAGACACACTACAAAATCGCTTTTCCAAGCCAACCCTACAATACAAACAAACCTGCTCAAAATCATCAAACAGAGACTCTCAAAGTCATATTTAACGCTATGACTGACTACAGAATCCATCCAATAAAGTCTGATGGAACATATCTTCAGGACCAACCTGCTGTGTAGCAACAACTTTCTACAGAAGAAATTCAGAACAGGTAAATGCATTTTTTTTTATTCCTGACAACAAAGGGTGTGTTGATGTGTGGAGGTACCACATCAAAAATAAACAACTTCCAAAAGATTGTCCTCACTTCAGAACTTTTAGGAAATACCTCAATGGAGATCCTGCATCAGAGACTAAGGCGTGGAAGTCTGTGATGGTGTAGTTAAATCCCTTACAGGAGACAAAATCTGTCCAGTGAATTGTACCAATTCGTATTGGGTATCCTGTGAATTTTACCATTATGCAATGGGACCCATGATACTATGAGAACCACTGTGGGCCAAGACCTATTATCCAAGACACATGCTGCTGCTATGCTTGCACAAGGGTCCTGAAGTTGTAGTCACATCTTTGCTGCTCTCCTGAGAATGAAGACTTTCTGCATTGGCACAATTCACCTTTACATGCTGGTTAACTGATGTGGTGTAGTAGATTGATTGTTGGATTATGACCCTGGAGAACAGGGATTGATTCCCTGCTCAGCCATAAAAACTCACTGGGTGTGCTTGGGTGCATCACACTCTCTCAGACACAAAAAACCCTATGATAGCTTTGCCTTAGGGTCACCATCATTCAGAAATGACTTGAAGGAACATGACAACAACAAAGTCAATTTTCAATGGTGTCAATATATAGCAGGATGCCAAAATTTCTTAACACAAATGACACTTTCTGTGCAAAAGCCAGTATTTCTGGAGTAACCAAAATTATCAGAACAATTCCCAAATTGTGAAAATACATTAACAATCTGCAAAGACTAACATAACCTTCTCTTGTGGGGGGAAAACTTTGAAATGCTCTGTTTTTGAATACAATAATAAAAAGCCAAGATTTGCATGCCTAACAAGGAAAGAACATCTCTTTCCACCTACAGTTCTTAAATCACTCAAACGTATCATGGTAAGTCTATATTTTCAAGGCTGGGCAATGGTTTTTCCTTCATATATGCTTTGGCTGGTGGTTACTCATAAACAGCTGTCAAACTTTAAAAAAATTGTGGCCCATAGGAATATATGTCATTCTCTCAGAATGCACTAATTTTAAGTCAGCTGCCTTTAACAGAAGGACTTCCAAGACAGATTCCAACAGGACACAACTGGATAAGAATTCACAAAGACATTCAGCTCTATCTCCGATGACTTCAACATGGACAATACCCTTCTAATCTTACTTCATGTTTTAAAGAATACATCTATGTAGGTTCACTTGCATTATAATCCATGATTTCTGTTTTATGAACACTGTCTAAGCAGTGCCCTCTGTGCATAATCTTTACCTTCCTATCTCTTATAATCCCCCCATTTCTTTCTCCTATTTACTACAGTTCACCTTGAAGTGAAATGCCTCATTAGTTAGACAAAGGCTCGTCCTCACCTTATGTGTCATAATCTGTTTATTTATGATGGCTGTTTTTTTAGTTAATAACTTCAGAATGATTGCAAACAACCACTGTTCTGATCATCACTTGCTGGCCGTTCATTTTGCATTTAAATTCCCCACAGTTGTGTATTATTTCAGCATATACATGCATGCATATGCATACACTCAACAGTAATTACATTCCATGGATCTAATAAAGTCATCTGAGTTCTATGAAAGCTTATGTCAAACAAAACACATCAGTCTTTAAAGTCCCTGTAGATTTTGTCCTAACTTGACCAGTTCCTTGTTAAGAGGAAAGTTGGATGATTTCTTACTCCTTCTAAGAATGTTCTCAAACCTATAAAGACATTTAATCATGGAGATATTACCTGCCATGGGTGGAGTTCTTGAAGTCTTTTCCAGCTTATCATTGATCTGTAACTGGATCTAGAGGTATACAAATCATGCAAGGCATGTGCTGTGGCATAGACAGCTTTATAGATACTGTAACTGTGGCCACTCATGTGCATTTCAAACACAGCCTCAGGAAGACTCTCCAGCTTCTCCTCTCCAGTACACATGCCCTCATACCTCATTGGTTCTAGGGGAGTTGGAATTGAGCAACCAAATGCTTGGTCAAAGAACTCTTTGAGAAAACTCCCTCCTTGTGTCCAGTCAGGTTTTATATTCTGAAGATATGCTTTGAAACCTACACATTCATTGGAATGGATGGTGAAAAAAATGGAGCCTTGGAATGTTTCAAAATTCCAATTTCTTGAAAGGCTAGTTACTACAAATTCAATCTGGCCCGTCATAATCCATACTTTTCCAGCATAACTGGAACCAGTTCCAGATAAAAACAGTGTAGTGGTCAACCACATGAAGGTCAGAGCTTCACCATAGATCACTAAGGTGTTAGCTGTCTGGTTCACTAGATTCTGATTAATTTCTGCAGCCATACTGTTTAGTTCATAGACTTCAGGTAAGCGACCATCACGGGTAAATCTATGTGTGAAGGCTGAGCAGATTCCATACTGGGTAAACAATAACTCTAAGACCTGCAAGAAATGTTCTCCACTTTCATCATCTGGGGCCAAGAGTCCCACCCATGTCCATCCAAAATGCTTCAGTAAACGGATAATCCCCATATGTTGAGGGGAATCATTGGGGACCATGTAATAAAACCAGGAGAGCAGTGAAGTTTCACTCTTTCGTTGAGGAAATGATCCATATGTAAGCTAAAAAGACATATTGTTCAGAGATGTTTAGAAATAAGGTAGAAGAAATATGTCACAAAATATTTACATGCATTCTTTTTAAAGCCATGAACAGTAAGTGAAGCAAAACTGTGAATTCTATATGTGATTTGTGAAATGGATACGTTACTTGTAAAGTTGTCTTACCTGTGGAATCTTGTAGAGATTTAAGATATCTGCCATATGAAAGGAGATCTCAGGACCTATTCCTCCTATGACTGCCAAGAGGGGTTTCTGGCCACCACATTGATAGTTAGGGACAAATCCATGTGATTCGCAGAGCATGTCTAGAGTGGTACGATAGGTCATCTTTGCATTATAGTAGCTATCATAGATATGGAAACCAAGTGTGATGTTGGGCAAGATTTTGAGATCCTTGTTGATCCTCTCAGTAGCAAATGCCAAGGCCAGGACATGCTGGTAGAATTTTGTCAACATACTGAAAATAGAATAATATGCACTTTTGTGAAGCAAATATATAACTCATGTAATCATTTTTGGAGAATCATGGGCCACTCTAGTATTAAGAAGAGATCTATTCTAGAAACTTTCCTGTTGCTTAAATAAAATGACAAGAAGAGGGAAAAAAAACCATCTACTTCAGTTGTGATCCTGCTGAGTGCAGCTGGAAATCTTTCCTCAGTCCATTCTCTAGTGTCAAGAATTGCATGAGAAATGCAAAGAGAAAAAGGGAAGAGGTAGGTTGTCCCCATTTTAACTCTTTCAAATTATTCACAGTTTACCTTCTGTAGAGAAGGGCAGCAAATCTTGACTTTGTTAATTCTCTCACTCTACTTATGGCAATATCTGGGAATGAGTAAGGACATCATATATGAGACCTTCGGAGTAATTTTTCTCTGTGCAGTTCATAGAGCAGGATTTGCCGTTCTGTAGACTACTGCCCCTCTAGCTCAGTATTATCAATCAAACCTTTCAACCTCTCTTCCAAGTCTCTAGCAAGTGTCTATTCCAACTTTGCTTCTTGAGGACTTGCAGCTATCAGTGAACCTGGGACCTGTGGATACTAATAATGTGCTTTAGAACCCCGGAACCATTCCAGTACTCAGAGAGTGGGAGGGACATTTTTAATTCACAAAAACAGAAATGTGTCCAATGTTAGCATCTTTTTTTCTAATATTACCTAGGAGTTTGCATGATCTAATTTGCATATTGCACCACCTTCTACATTGCTATTAATTTTTAGGTTAAAAATGGTTAGCCATCTACAATAAGCAACTTAAGATGGAACTCAGATGGAGAAGGGGTAGCAGTAGAAGTTGTTGGAAGTGAGTTTCTATTCCTAAACTGATTTCAATCTGAAGAAATAAACACTCTTTTATTCCCCTTCTCCTACGATTCTTAGATAACAGTGTCTTTTTACTAAAAAAAAGTATGTGAGTTGGTTTTTAGTCTCCGTCTAACAATGAAGGAAGAATAGATATACATGTATTTCTCAAAATCAATATTAGTGCTTTGTCACCAGCAAAAAATTGTTTATCCAAGTTTTATCCACATGCCTTTCCTTTTAGGTTGCTTTTGTATCATTTTGTTTCAAATCAGAATGAATACCTATGTGCTCAAACTTTTTTCAGAGAGACCATTTTGAGGGTTGTTTCCCATGTACTTTAGTTACTTCAATCTACTCTTTTTTCCAATTTTTTTTGTAATGCAAATTTGTCACTTCACCCACCACCAAGTTTTTCTATCACACAGAATTTAGATGTAATACGTTTAGATTTAGTATAACAAAGTACACAATTCCACTCCAGGAAATGAAAATAGCACTCTGCAAGGAAGCAGACCGCAATGCCTGGGAACACATTTTAAAAAGCAGGCAACCAACTAAACATTAATATTTGACAAATGTGCTGTTGAAAGGGAATATTACGTTAGGATGGGAGAACCTTTATTTGCAAGTTGACTGTGGCTCAAGTGATTTCTGTGTGTGGTGACCACTTGCACTCATCATAGGTTGCCCATCTCTGGTCCTCTAGATATTTTGATACATCAGCCCAAAGGACTGTAAGAGTTGTAGTCTAAAGCATCCGGAAATCAAACATTTCTCCACCGCTATGCTATGTGGACCTTCGCTGGGAATTCTGTTTCACATGATAGACATTATTACGCATATAAACTTACATGGGAGAGGGAAGGTGGAAAGAAAAAAAGAAACAGTTCCTTACATTGGAACATCAAATGTCACTTCTTCAGAAGGGGGCACTCTGAAGGACAGTATATGATACAAATTCATGATCTGAGAAACAATTCCACCAACAACAAAGTCACCAGGCTGATACCACTCATGTGTTACAGGGATTAAATCACTACTGGAGCACTTCATGTCCATTTTGCATGTCCTACAAAGTAAGGCAGAGAGCAACCAAACTAAAGACACCATCTGAGGGTAAAGCTCAAAACATCTTGAAATCCATCTGTAATGTTACTTCAGGCACAGCATGAATTTAAACCAGTTGAAGTGAACAACAGTAGACTCTGCTAACACACTGCATTAAGAGAACTCTATATGACCACTCACGAGCGGTAACACTATTATCAGAGTATCTCTTCAGTTAGATCCAAGCTACCAGTTTTGATACCACAAAGTGAAACAGAGAAGCCAGAAACATATTGCGAGAAGACACAGCCCTGCCTACATTTCCCTCCCCCTCCCAGCCCTTTATGGCACAATTGGAAGGTTTTATAATATTTTCCAAGTTGAGATTTAGGGGTTCCCCCTGCTTTGGCATTCAGGAAAAGTGAATGCAGAAATCCAAGAGAGTCAATTTATTGTGATAATTGCAGGGAACATAATTATTTTTGTTGCACCATGTAATTTCTCAGTAGCAGACCTGGCAGTAAACATGTTTTGTTCTTTTGGATTTTCCCTTCATCTATTCCTTAGGGGAAAAAATATTGGAAGGAACCCAGAAAAACCACAATCAAGATAGCACCAACTTTTACAGGGTAGAGTAGGTCCACTGATGGTATCAGAACAGCCAGGTTCAACTGACAACTTTTACTCCAACCCCTCCTCCATTTTTTTCCTCAAAATTCCACAGTATTCATATAAAAGTAAGGTGTTTTCCATCCATCCACCCCACCCATTACTTTATTTATATCCCATCTTTCTCTCAGGCTGGGGCTCAAGGCTTACAGAAAGACAGAATACAATAAGACACATAAAGATTATTCATTCAGTTAGTCATATGTTCATTCACTAGTAATCTGGCTACAGCTCTTTTGATGATCTGCAGTTTCCAAACACTCTTCAAAAGCAGACCCATGTAGAGTGGAATACAGTAATCCATTCAGGATGTAACCAATGCTATTTCCACTCTACACATTTATAGTGCTTGTATTCCAGTTTCAACATCCCATGGATTCCTGGGGTTTGTAGCTTAAGGAGGGGCATTTAAAATTCCCAGCCAGAGAACTCTTGGGCCTCAGTAAACTATAAACCCCAAAATACCACAGGATGTCTGAAAGGATGTTGAAAGTGGACCAACAACACTATCACAGTAAATGGCCTAAGACATGTGTCACCATGACCAAGTCTGACATCTCAAGTAATGAATCCCATACAGATCTGAATCCAATCTTCAGGAGAAACAACCTCATCCAACACAGGCTGAATCCCCATTCCATAACCAGGAGCAGCTCTATCTTGTCTGGATTAAGTTTTAATTTTCCAAATTGTTTTACTAATATTATGAACTTAAAAAATATTGTAGTTGTTTTCTTCCTTTTTTTCACTCCCACCACAAAACATGCTTCAGAAGGATATAAAAACCAAGATCTTGTGTCAGGATTACATAGTTTAATTCTCTGCATGAGGAAGTATGTGTTGAAAATGCTCCACAATCATTGTGCTGAATGGCAATACCACTGTTAAATGTGCAACTAATTGCACAATCTAGTGTGTTACTGCACCCTCAATGCTTATCAGCACATTGTGCGACGTCCAGAGGCCCTTTCACATGGTGAATGCTGTGCGAAAAGGGCCATAGTCTTCCAATGCACCAGAGAAGCATCAGAGAGCTTGGGCTTACAGTCAAGGTCAAGAAGTACCAATTTGCAACCAACTGAGTGACTTACTTCAGCTATGATGTGTGTCAAGTGACCATCAATATTTTGCAAGGGAAAGGGAAACTATTCATAAATGGCCTACTCCCAGTCTAGGAAGGAAGTGCAATCTCTCCTTGGCCTGGCTGGGAACTACAGAAGGTTTGTGCCCAACTACTGCCAAATGACAGCACTTATAACAGATCTGGCAGGTTTCAAGAAGCCTAGCAGTGAAATGGACAGCTGAGTGTCAAGAACTGTTTCAGTCACTGAAACAGACCCTTAAGTCATATACAGTGCTGATGGTTCCTGACCTCAGCAAACTGTTCATGATAGTAACAGATGCTTCTGATGCTTGCAGCATTGGACAACTTACTGCAGAGATCTGGATGCATCTTACATTTCATTCTGTTCCTAGCAAGAAGCTTTCTGCAATGGAATCCAAGTGGGCCATACCAGAAAAGGAATGTTACACCATTGTGTATGTGCTTGACAAACTGAGACCACATAAGGGGAAGCCAATTCACTCTCCAGTCTGATCATGCTGCCATTGGGTGGTTGTACACAGTCCAGAGTGCTAACAAGAAACTCCTTCACTGGAGTGTGTCCTTCCAAGACTTTAACTTTGATGTTCAGTGTGTGTGTGTTGGAACTTTCAACACTGTTCCAGATTCCCTCTCATACAGAGGCCTGGTGGGAGGTTAAGGGGGATGTGTCCTACATGTCTGGTAAATGCAGTATAGCTAACCGATAGTGTCATGTGTTTGCATATGTATTTTAACTCTGTTCTTTCTTAGAATACAGGATGAAATCACAGGTGATGTTTCCTGACCATCTGAGATTTAGAAGGGCATGATAATGGACTCTCTCCATTACCCAGGCAACATTGATAAATACATATGTAGATACATGCATACATCTGCATGCATGCATATGTTGATGTACAAATACCAGCACAGAGGTGTTTCCTGAATGCTAGGACTCAAAAGTTAGTGTGAAAGCTGGACCCACCTTAGGCCTTCAGCAATGTCCATATTTAAGCAGTGAACCAGTCAGATGTCTTTTGCATATGTTTTGCACATGTTTTATTTTGTACTAGTTTATTACTTCTGAAGAAGAAAGAATTCCCCCTATTTAATAAAAATTGAGATCTAGAAGCTTGGGGGCTTTGGGGCTGCACTTAGGGGTCTGAAGCACTGTGTGCTGCCCATGAGCCACTCTTTGCCCACCCTGGCCCAAAACCAATTGTTAGTCCCAACAAGAGAAGACTCATTGTATCTTTGGTAACTTGGGATGTCAACAGAAATACATGCTATTTGTAAGTTGTTCGCCAACTCAATCCGTATGGAGAGGCGGGATACAAAATAATAATAATAATAATAATAATAATAATAATAATAATAATAATAATAATAATAATGATGATGATGATGATGATACAACAACAACAACAACACTTTTGGAAATTACATTCACTCATTGGGTACACTCTGAGACTAAGAATATGATTCAGGCAATATACAGGTAACATTTTTATATTTTCAGATATAGGTGACCAGGTCATCTGTCTTGGCTTGGGCAATTCTAGGTGCAAATTTTTCCTTGTAGTCTATGGGCTGTTTCACTTACAAGAGGCATAAGCAGGAACAGAAATCTTTCATCATCACTCAAACTCAATGGGTCCACAAAATGTGCAGCTGTTCTCTTAGACACCTCAGTGTCCTTCTATTGAATTCTGTTCTGTAAAGTTCTGCCCTTCTCTTATGATTTATTTTTACATCTATAGCATGGCAATAGCATGATTAAATTCCCCAAAAGACACATTCATATGTATAATGGCCAGTATGCTGTAGTGGTATGAGCAATGGACTACAACCCTGGAGACCAGGGTTTGATTCCCTGCTTGTCATGGAAATCCACCAGATGACCCTGGGTGTAGCACTTAGACCCCAGAAAACTGTGTGATTACTTCACCTTAGGGTCACTATAAGTCAAAAACAACTTATAGGCACGCAACAATATCAACATATGTATGAAGGGCCCAAATCTATGGATGTTTTTGAGACTTTCAGATCTCTTTATTAAAAGAAATGTCAGGGGGAAAAAGAGGACACATGTTCTTTTATTCTGTCATTTTATTGCAGTATCTCTTTTGGAATTTATTTTACAGTCAACATGGCCACCTTGGCCATTTCTTACAATCTGTTATTTGCTTTTTTCTCATTCTCGAACATATTATGTGATGTTACATCTCAATGAACTTTGGTCATAGCAGTCATCTTTGCAACTTGGTCCAGATTATCCTATTCTGCTACCACCTTTATATCTCAAAACAGCTATGGTGGGGAAATACATACAAGACAACAAAGAGATTGAGGAGGTCTGTGAATGAGCCAAAACTTTGTTGGATAACTGAAAGTCATTAAGTGAATCTGCAGAATGAATGTTATTGCACTTAATCTACTTCAAAACCCTGTGGCCACACAAACAAATTCTTTAATACTTTCTCTTAATGAATTGTTCCCTGCAGTTTAAATTAGGTCTCAGTAGAATGATGTAGCATTTAGGGGCAAAGATGCACACCAATAAGCCAGCACTGGAGAACAAGATAGAGAAAATTTCCACAGTCACCATTTCCTTCCCTTTTCTGGTCAAGTAAGTGGGAACAAAAGAAATCCACACACTGGAGAAAACCAACATACTGAAAGTAATACATTTGGCTTCATTAAAACTGTCTGGTAATTTGCGGACATGAAATGCGACAAGAAGACTGGTGATAGCTAGGGCACCCATGTAGCCCAGGACAGAGAAAAACATTTTGACTGAGCCTTCATTACATTGTACAATGATTTCCTCAGTTATTGAGTTCATATCAACATCTGGGAAGGGTGGAAAGAAGGAAAGCCACAGAATACAAATACTTGTTTGGAAGAGGGAGCATGGGAAGACAATGCAATGGGCCAGTCTTTTCCCTATCCATTTCTTCATTGAAGAGCCTGGTTTTTTCACTCTGAATGCAAGGTAGACTATGGCGGCTTTTGCCAAAATGCTAGAAACAGCTACTGAAAAGATAACACCAAATGTTGGCTGTCGAAGAAGACAAGTCGTTTCCTTAGGCTTGCCAAGGAAGAGCAAGGATGAAAGAAAGCAGAGCAGAAGAGAGGCAAGGAGAATGTAAGTGAGGTCCCTGTTGTTGGCTTTAACTATGGGGGTATCTTTGTGCATGACAAAAACCCCTAGCACTAAGGCTGTCATCAGAGAAAAGGAAACAGCAACTGAGAACAAGGTAATCCCCAAAGGCTCTTCAGAAGATAGATATTGTATAATTTTGGGGGTGCAGCCATCCCTGTTCTCATTTGGATACTGATCTTCTGGGCATTTGGAACAGTCATCCACATCTGAGGGAGAAAAAAAAAGCCACATTTGGTACCAAATCCTCTGAAATATGATAGCAGAACAGGACGAAGAGTTTACATACCAGTCTGGTTTGAAATTTTCCCTTCTGGACATGGAACACAATCATAGCAGCAAAACTTTTCACCATCTCTCCTTTTCTTTTGATAACCCAGGTGGCAACATTCACTACATGTAGAAATGGGAATCACCTAGCCAAGCAAATTGAGCAAGTTTAACGTGGTCAATATTTAGTTTTACCCCTCTTCAAAAGCAGTCTTACCATTTACAATATCCCACAGAAACAGATATAAAAAAACTGATGGCTCTCTGGGTTTTCTCTCCTCTCCCCCTTTCTCTCTCTCTCTTATTCTCATTCTCTCTATATATATCAAAAGATATGACATGTTTATGCTAAGTGTGTAAATATTTTACATGAGGTTGCCTATGGTTCCATATACCATTTGCAGATAATATAATTCTAAAGAAAAAGAGCATAGCTATTTTGCATTTTATGGTTTTATCTGCTTCTGGAGACACTGGTTGTTTAGAAGATGCTCCTTTTCAAATTCAGATTAGCCATCAAAGAAAAATAAGAAGAACCAAGGGTCATCCAAGAATACTCCTGAATCCATACCTGATTGAAATGTCCATGCCACTCAATCATAGACTCATTGATGATGAATTCTTTTCCCTCATTGGCATTAAGACTGACATATCCAACTTTCACCCTCTGGAAGGAGCTGTTACAGAATGTGACCATATTTGTTATGTCCAGTACACCTACCATTTGCCTCTTATCAAAGGACACTGTTTCTCCAGCTGAATTGTTAAAGGAAATGTATTGAAGAAATGGATGGAGCTAGTAGGGAGTGAAAAATATATGATTATGATTATTATTTCAACATATTCCCCAGTTTGGAACTCTAAGAGGTTTGTCACAGTTAAGACAACCATGGTCATTCATTCACAACATACAAAAGTTAAAAAGCAATGAAATTGTCATAGTAAGTGAGTGAGTGAGAATAGCATATATATGTTTCTTCAGGCTCAAGATATAATATGAAGCAGAAGCCAATGACACATTGCCATTGATATTTTTTTCTAGAACATCCTTCCATTATTTATGCTTTAAGGAAGAAATCTAGAGGCATTCTTGTCAAGCATAGTAATGGATACCAAAATAAAGGAGAAGAAAATAAATGCAGGCTCATTACCTGCCAAGGATGAAGATACTGATGTTTAAAGCTCTTATCTCTGACCATTGCTCTTCGCTTGAATCTCACTGAGTAAACTGCATGCAAAGCATGAGCCAATGCATAGACAGCATTGTAGATACTGTAGCTGTGGCCAGTCATCTTCATTTCAAAAAGATCTGCAGGAAGGCTCTCCAGCCTCTCCTCTCCAGTACATAACTCGTTAACATTCACCTGCCTTATTGCAACTGGAAAGAAACAATCAAATGCCCGTTCCCAGAAATCTCTGAGAAAAATATCTCCTTCGGTCCAGTTTGGTTTTATGACCTGAAGATATTCCTTGAATCCTGGGATATCTTTTGAGTGAATAGTGAAGGAAAGAGCACCGTGGAACATCTGAAAACCCCAACCCTTCATTAAACCGGTTGATATAAATTCACTTTGGGTTGTCATAATCCACACCTTTCCAAATAGTGTGTTTTCCTTGTTTCCAGGGTCTATTAGAAACATCAGAGTTTTGAGCCATGCAGTGGTTAAAGACTCTCCATAGATGATAATAATATTGGTTCCATATTCTGTGACAGCCATGTAGATTCTTGAGATTGTACCATAAGCTTCATCTAAATCTCCCAGTTGAATTTGCTGTGGGATCCATTCTGTGAAGGCTGAGCAGATTCCATTCTGTGAAAGCAAAGAATCCAAGGCTTGGAAGAAATGCTCTCCACTGTCATCATTCACAATGAACAATCCAATCCAGGTCCATCCAAAATGCTGAAGTATTCGGATTATCCCCATATACTGGTAGACTTCATTGGGGACCATGCGGTAAAAGGAAGAGCCCTGCATTGACTGAATCTCTTTGGAAGCAAATGAACCATAAGAAAGCTAAAATAAAATGCACAAGTATCTCAGTGTTAATCTTGGAAGCTATTTGTTCATGTGTGTGCTTGTTTATTGGACTTTTTCTTTAATATTAACATAGAGTTAATCTAAGATTTTTCTGGCTGAATTTTCTTGTATGATGATTTTTTTAAAAAAATGTTGCATAGGCCAGTGAGTTCTATAGTCATAAACAACAAAATAGTTCTAGGTGAGAATAAACGGATCCACACTGTTAATCCAAGGATTTTACCTGTGGAACTTTGTAGATAGATAAGATATCATCCATACGGAAGGATGTATCAGAGCCAAGTCCCCCGACGATGCCGATCAGTTTTTTCTGTTCATCACATTCATAGTTCAGAACAACTTTGTGGAATTTGAAGAGCAGGTCCAGAGTAGTACAATAGGTCACTCTCATACTGTAATAGCTGTCATAGATGTGGAGTCCGAGGGTGACATTGGGCAAGATCTTGTGGTTCTTGTTGATTTCATTTACTGCAAAGGTCAAGGCAAGGTTGTGCTGGTAGAACTTTGTTACCACTCTGCCAACAGAGTTAATTTCTAATTTCACTGGGATATTTTTACATCAGGTGAGGTAGTTGAATCATAGACCCTTCATTTAAATGTCTACCTGTTTTACAGTTTGATCCTATATATTTCATCCTGGCCAAAGATGAGATGCACTAAAAGAGTTGTATATATAATGACTGGAACAATGATTTACCCATCTAAATTTGTATGTTCACTATAGCATTTCCAGAAAACTAATTGTCTAAATATATTCATAGCCCCCATTCCCTATAAAAGGAATTTCATATTATATTATGCTTTATATTATATTATATTATATTATATTATATTATATTAATCAAGGTTTAGAACAATACGAACTAGCTAACTCTTCTTTATTTTTAATTAAGATTTTCAGCAATCATGATTCTTAGAAGTTCCTGCGTAAAGTAACAGCCACAGAGAATGGGAAGAAAAAGAGAAAAGAGATGGAAAATGAATTGCAAGGGCTTCCCATAGAGCTGTACCCTTTTAAACACAAGCAAAGCAATAGCATAGCTTGAAAATGTGGAAGCAAACAGATATACCGTGGAAAATGCACAACACATTAAACATTGTTGAACAGCCCTCTCCATTCCCAGCCTGTAAAGACTGGAACATGTGCTGTGGATCTATCTAAAATATGGTGGAAATATCTTGCATATTATTGGGGAAAAAAGAATTTTGCCTTAGCACCTTCCTTTTCCTAATAATTCATATGTCAAGGCATGTATTTTGCAAAACAGATACTCAGTACACTGGTTCTTCAGTAGCACAAATATTCTTCATTGATACAGTCAGAAATCCTTCACAATCTTTGGCTATCTTTCCAGCATTTTTACTGTGTGTCCTTTCTATTTAATCAATGTTATTTGAAATCCCAGTTTAGAAATCTGTGCCCATAGGTGATTGATCGCTGCTGTTGTTTTGCAGCATCATGGAGTTTGTTTTTTCTCTGATTTAGAAGATTTCTCTAATTTCTTCATACTTTCTGAAATGTGATAGTGCTCACTTTGAAACAGGAATGGAAAATGTCCTTTTTACTTTCCTACATTCATAAAAGGAAAAAAAAAAAGAATCAGTTCCTTCAATTATGAAAAGCCCTGTGCATTTTTGAAGGTTTTATTTTTTTTATTTGAGATTAAATCCAGCTCTCCCCACAACAGCCAAATTCAATAGGGAATGCTAAAATCTAGCACTGAGAAGATCATTTTATACCTGCCTGCATCTTTTGAGCCTATCAGAAGTAGCAACCTTAATTCAGCGCTAATATAGTTGAATCAGTGCTTTCTTCAAACCTAGATTTTTAATGATTAAGGATTCAAAGCCCTGATATTTATGGATTAATTTGTAAGTTCTCTTTACTCCAAATGTTAAAAATCTCAGTTTCTTTCCAACCTAAATGTGAAGAATTTTCCAAAAGTTGATAAATTTGTTTTTTAAAAAAATCCTGAAATAGATTTCTCAAACTACTTTTAGAAAGTTTTCTCTTTTTTCCTTATGCAAGCATGCTCTAGATCATCCATAATTACTGCACTGAATCAGATGTGCAGACATATGGACCCATGAAAACTGTAGAATGGGTAGATTGGTCCAACCAGCCATTGGCACTGGTTGGACCAATCCTACATGTACTTCCTATAAACATTATTTGTTTGTGACAGAATCCAGAAAAAAAATTGTGGTAGAATCCAAAAGAGGAAAAGAAAGAGAGAGAGAGACCAGAAAAAGTGAGAGGAGGAGGAGGAGGAGGAGGGGAGGAGAAAATACTTACTGTGGAAAATCAAATTGCTTTGGTGAAGGTCGTTCTTTCCCAAAAGAAATGTCATAAGCAATATAAAAGATCTGAGATGTGATCCCACCAAGGACATGGTCACCGGGCTGGTACCACTCATGGGGAACAGAGAGCAGATTATCTCCTGAGCACCTCTCACTCTCTTTCCTTAGGGTGCACGCAATAGGGGGCAGCATCAGCAGAAGCACCAATGCCTGCAGCATTACAGAGTGGAAGTTTTTACCTACAGAAATTGTGCTGTGTCCATACATATTAGAGCTGTGACTTCTGTTGCACTGAATGGAACCTGAATCTGCCAACACATCTCTGAAAAGGGAATTCATTAATGTTACTTTGATCATTGATGGACTTGCGAATGTTTCAAATTTTAGTTGAGATTGCAAAATTTCCCATGGGAAATCACACTAAAAAGATGAACAAAGAAAGGAACTCTCCGAAGTGCAAGTGATAGAGTCCTGCTACCTCTTCTTCCTGTTCCCAGCTTTTCATCAACCAGGGATTATTTATAACCACACTCTGCTTTGCTTCTGGCAGATTGCCCTCTGGAAGGCCTTTGACTTTCAGCCAACTGTACAAATTTAGTGATCTGGACAATTGTAGGCATGGGTAATAATTATTTCTTTAGAGTTGGGATCCAAAGTAGCATGTTCAGGAGCAATCTAATTGTCCTTTTTGAAGACTTCTTCTCTGTTCTCGATGGCGGGGGAGGCTGTGAGGAGAAGGGATGAGTCCAACTTCTCTCTGGAAGAATATTGGCATGCTTGCTTGTGTGCCTGGTTGTCAGTCCAACATTCTGATCATTTTTGGCATTACGAAAATTGTCAGTGGTGATTCAGGGTATCAGGAAAGAACATCCTTTAAAAATGAAAGGGAAGGGAAATATTTTGCTCTAGTATTCCCAAATTGCATGCATTGTATTCTCATATTGGTAGAAAGGTGAAAAATAAACTGGCCCTTTTTGCATGGGCTTTCTGTCGCACGACAGCCCCCTGAGCCTTGCGGGAGTGGGAGCATCGCTCTGCACGACGCACTCCCACTTCCGCCGCTCTCACGGGGCTGACGCTGCATGAGCGTGTATTTTTTGATTTTCGCCTCAAAGCGAAAATCACCCATGCTCACGCAGCGCTCCCAGCGCCCACACGCACTTACCTCCTGTGTGGAGCGTCGGGGAGGCGGCCGGGTCGCGCTTCCTTCCCTCCGCCCCTGCGGAAGGAAGGGGCGGGGCGGGGAGCTAGTGCGATGGATGCGACACCTCCTGCTTCGTGTGTGCACGTGTGGGGGGATGGAAGCGAGAGCCTCCTGCTTTCGCGGGGGGGGTGGACGCCGAGCCGCCTCCTCCTCGGGAGGCTGCCGCTTCCCCGCTCATTCCTTCGCCTGCGGAAGGAAGGAGGGGAAAAGCAGCCTCCCGGAGAAGGCTTCTCGCGCGAGCCGCTTGCGCTAGAAGCCTCAATGCGAAAAGGGCCTGACAATCAATTCAAATCAAATGACTTATTAAACTAAGCCCCACTATAAGAAAGAAAGAAAGAAAGAAAGAAAGAAAGGAAAGAAAGAAAGAAGAGGAAAGAAAGAAAGGAGAGAGAGAGATGTGGGATTAAAACACTCAGGAGTGCACAAGTTTGATCTGATCCCAGAACAAGCAGTTTGGATCTGATCCCAGAACAACAACAATAAAAACACACTTAGACCATTTCCGCACCACACTGTTATAGTTCTATTAGCCTATATACCCGCTGTTGCCTGGGATTACATTGGGCAACAAATTTTAATGCAGGGTCTTGTTCAATTACACAGCCTAAGTGGGTCAAGATTGTGAAGCAGCATGATGGTTGACCCGAGGGTATCATGCTGCTTTGTGGTTTGTGCCACCCTTAATGTTCTGGCTCTTTCCCTGTCTTTTTGCAGTTGGCTTCCATACCGCTCTGTGGTCTCTGTTGCATATGATGTTCTGACTCTTTCTCTCTTCTTTTGATTTTTGGGTGTATTTCACATATGCCAACCACGCAATTTAATATAACTATAAACTATGTTTCGGATGTCACTTTAATTTATCTCACATATGCTTCTCATTTTTTTTTCTTTGCAGCTGTTGATATTATAGAATTAACAATAATAAAATTTAACAACAACAATAACAAAAGATTTAACAATAACAATTTTATAGATTTAACAATAACAATTTTATAGATTTAACAATATAGATTTAACAATAGATTTAACAACAAAACAATTATAGATTTAACAATATTTAACAGGCAAACAACAAACTTTGATTTTTATATATATTCATCATCATCATTCAACTTTTAGTTGCCAAATACCTTTTTCTGGTCTGCTTATGAAAACAGAACAGAATCTTTATTATACAAACAGAGCAGAATAACGGTATTTGGCCATTAAACGATTAAAACACTCTTTATTCTAGACTAGCAAATACTTTGCCACTTTCCCACTCTATCACACAAACTCTCCTCTTTCTTCAAACCCTAGATAGAACTCTCTCTCTCCAAACCTGCTTCAATTATTCTCCAATCCAATCTGTATTCAGAGTTATTAACATATAGAGTTTGGATTCCTGAGGGAGTACACTGTCCTCCTCCTTGCTACTAGGCCTCATCTCTATAGCAACTGGTGTATTCAAGACAGACAAACAGTATGCTTGCTTAGGCTTTTCCATTCTGGAAGTAACAACTTTCTCTGGCCATTGAAATTGAAAATGTCCCACTTTTCCACAGTTGTAACAAATTTTAGTTCCTGTTTTTTCTTTTGGCAAGGAAACCTTCTTTACCTTGGTGCCACTTTCCTCAGGACTGTGGAGTTGTTCTTTTGTCTTCTTATTGTCTCTCTCTTGAGAGAGGACTCTAGCTAGACCTTATTTCCATAGCAATCAGTCTATTCAAGACAGACACACAGTACACTTGTTTACTTGATTGTGGGGTGGTTCTTTTGTCCTACCATAGTCTCTTTGTTGAAATGCCTGCCAGTTTCTACACTGTTACAGTGCTATTATGCCATTTTCAACATCCTGTGGAATTGTGGGGTTTGTAGTTCACTGAGGCCCAAAAGCTCTCTGGCTGAGAATTCTAAATGCCCCTCCCTAAACTGCAAATCACAGGATTCCATGGAATGTTGAAAGTGGAATAATAGCACTATAAAAGTATAGGGCGAAAATGGCCTTAAATTTTGCTGATACATCAGCAACACAGGGAATCAAAGAGGAAAAGCAAAGCCAAGGCAAGGAAGTTTATTTTAATCCCATGAGTGCTAAAGAAACAGTGATATATTTGACTTTGTCAATGTAAACACTGTTAGGCTCCTCAGTCCAGCCACTGGGTGGCATTGGCCCAACGGGTGAGTTATGAAATTGGTTTCCTAGAGACATGAACATGTAGGAAGTGTGCCTCCCAAGACCAATTCGTTTCTCCCCAAAAGGTCTACATAAGAAACACTCTTCAGATTCAGGTCCAAGTTTTTTGAAGGCCCATGTTCTCCCATTAGAACTTGCCTGTGGCCTTGAGATCATCTGACGAGCCTCTTCTCTGTGTTTCAACACCATCACAGGTACATCTGGTGGGGACATGGGAGAGGGACTTCTCAGTGGCTGCCCTCAGGCTCTGGAACTGTCTTCCCCAAGAAGTTAGACAGGCAGCCTCTTGGCTATCTTTCCATCAGCAGGTAGAAGAAGAAGAAGAACTTCCCCAAGAAGTTAGACAGACAGCCTCTTGGCTATCCTTCCATCAGCAGGAAGAAGAAGAAAGAGAAGGAGAAGGAGAAGAGGAGGAAGAGGAAGAGGAAGAAGAAGAGGAGGACAAAGAATTATTTATTATTATTATTATTGTTGTCATCATCATCATCATCATCATCATCATCATCATCATTATCGTTCAACAGACCTTGAAAGAGTGATTGTTCCAGGGGAATGGCACTAGCAAAATTACTGGATTTTCTATTTTCTGTTTTATTTTCAGTGGTTTATGTTTTAAAAAGGTTGTTTTTTTTAAAAAAAAAAAACAAAGTTTAATTACAGTTTTAATTTTTGTATGTTGTTAATCTTACCTATGTTTGTTTTTTTAACTAAGCCTGCTCAAGCTCTAAGATCTTCAGAGGAGATACTTGCATCTGTCCTACCACCTTCATAGACACAGTTGGTGGGAAGATGGGAGAAGGCCTTCTCTGTGGTTGCTCTCTCACTTTGGAACTCCCTTCCTATGGAAGTCCGAATGGCTCTGTCTTTGTTTTCCTTTCTTTTCCAGCAAGCTTTGGAAAACTGATTTTAACAAAAAATTAGTGTTATAGTGCTGTACTGTTTTAAACCTGTTTTAAAGTTAGATTTTAATTGGTTTTAATTCTGGGTCTGAATTAGAATTCCTGAGTCTGGAAACATCTTAGAATTGAACTAAGACAGCTAAGCCTTTTCCACACTGGGTTTTTGAAACGGTGCAGTCTGTCCTCCAAGGAGGAGGTCTGCACCTTGGACCGGACTGGGTCAGACCTATTTAATGTAGATCCATACCTCAGTCAGTCCGGAATGACCCCAAGTGGTCATCCAGTGTGCTTTTGAAAGACCTGGTTTTTCTGGTTTTTCAAAAGCATGCAGCATGCCACTGCGAGCCTGCTCCCTTATTCAGATTCGGAGGCTCACACCAATGCGAGCCTGCGATCTGCCCAGGGGCGGGCTTTAGGCTGGCGAGCTTCAGCAGTTGGTCATGACCCTCTACCAACTGGAATCCACCATTTGGGATGCTGGACCAGTGCTTATTGATGAGCACGCACTGCTCCGGAGCACCGTGGACTGGACAGGGGAGCCGTAAAGGTCCAGTGAGTAGTGGTGCGGGGTGATTCCTTTGCCCGTTGTGGAAAAGGTCCTATTTTTATGCTGAGAGATCTTGACATAGGATCCTAGACCTAGTATCTTCTTTTAATGCTGCAGACTTTGGCAGCAATGGTGGTGACACGTTATGCATGTTTAAGTTTCTCTTCAGAACCGGGTGTATGTCTCTGCATTTAGTTCAAACACATAGAAGTGGGGTTGTGTGCATAGTGCTGTCAGATATGCTGATAAGCCTTGTGGGTTCAATTGCACACTAGGTTGTGCAATTGGTTGTTCATTTAGCTTTGCAGTTTTGCCATTCAACACAATGGTTGTGGACCATTTTCAACAAATAACTCGTCATGCAGAGAATTACACTGGATAACCCTTGAAACAAGATCTTGGTTCTAATGTCTCTTGGGAGGACAGTGTCTGTGCAGAGGGGGAGAAAGGAAGAATGCTATCAGAACCTTTTGTTTTAATTTGATAATTTTGGCAAGTTGAAAAGTTGAAGCTTAATTCAGACAAGACAGAGGTGTTCCTGTTCAGGGAACAGGGATTCAGCATGTGTGGGGCAGGGTCACGTTCCCACTGAAGACATAGGATCACAGCTTGGATTCAGCCTTGTACTTGTATTCAGTAGTCCTGGATTCAGCCCTGAACTTAGGCATGCACTTCTACTGTTAAAGTGAGTGTTCCAGCTGAGCCCATTCCTTGAGATTCCTGACTTGGTAATGGCGGCATATGGGATGTAACTTAGGGCCTTACTGCATTACACTGTTATACTGCTATTATTCAGCTTTCAACATCTTGTGGAATTCTGGGCTTTGTAGTTTACTGAGGCCAAAGAGCTCTCTGGCTGAGAATTCTAAATTCCCTTCCGTAAACTGCGAACTCCAGGATTCCAAAGGATGTTAAAAGTGGTATAATAACACTATAACAATGTAGTGTGGAAGGGCTCCAAGATTACTGTATTGCACTCTACAGCCATTTCTGTACCACATCTCTGTCCCATGATGGGGATGAATTGCTGCTGGTCTGTGAGTCATGCTTTTGCATGACATCATTATGATCCCACTGCCAACATCTTCCCACTCATCACAATTGCAGGATATTACATTATTGGAAAAAATCCAGTGATGATCCCTGATTGCATGATCCTCCAGTCACCGGCAGCCATGTAAAAAAGTGAGGAAACACAATCTACATGCTTCCTTTCCCAGTGCAGCATGATAAGTGCCCCTCTGTACTACAGAAGAAAGGCATGTGCTTCTGCAGGCAGCTAGCCAGCTGTGGAGGGGTACATGCTCATCGTGCTCCCATTCCAGCAGTGGCACTGCCAGGATCACAACAGGACAATGATGGAGGTGGATAAGGTGTGGAAATGGCCCAAATAGGCTTACTTTTGAAAAGAGTTTGGAAACTGCAACTGGTCCAAAGAGCTGCAGCCAGATTGCCGACAGATGTGGGTTAGATGAAGCACACAACTCTCTTGTTGCAACATTTCCACTGGCTGCCACTCTGTTTCCAGGCACAATCTGAGGTGCTGGTTTTAACCTATGAAGCCCTACATGGCTCTGGCCTAGGCTACTGGAAGGACTGTATCTTCCCATAGGAGCCTGCCCAAGCTCTAAGATCTTCAGAGGAAACACTTGTATCTATCCCACTGCCGTCCCACAGTTGGTGGGAAGATGGGAGAAGGCCTTCTCTGTGGCTGCTTTCTCACTTGGGAACTTGCTTCCTATGGAAATCATGATGGCTCTTTCTGTGTTTTCCTTTCTTTTTGAGCAAGCTTTGGAGAACTGATTTTAACAAAAAAAAAAAATAGTGTCATGGTGCTGTACTGTTTTTAACTTGTTTTAAAGTAAGATATTAATTTATTTTAATTCTGGGTGTGTGGGTATGAGTGTTTTAACCTTGTGTGTTTTATTGTATTCTACGTCTTTTTGTAAGCCTTGAGTCCTAGCCTGGGAGAAAGATAGGATATAAATAAAGTAATGAGTGGATGGATGGATGGAAAACACTGCTTTCCTGAGATGGGGGATGTTGGGGTCCACCTTTAATGCCAGTGTCCGCTTAGAATCTGAGGAAATTATAGCTTAAAGGACACCTGCGAGAGGAAGGTAGCAGCAGGATTGTTTCACTTACATATACCAGTACTAACTGTAGAGAGGACTCCAATTAACATTAAACAAAGTGTTTTATTTGAATTGACAAACATACGAGAAATCAGATACTCTTAAAAACCAAACACACTTATTAGAAAGTGAGATGGGAAAGGCTGGATAAAGAGAGATTAAGGGTGGAAAGTGTGATAGTAACCAATCTTGAAGAAGAAGGTTGCAGCAGAGGGGCTCAGACAGCATCTAAGGTTAGCACAGAGGAACAGCAGTCTGGGGCAATACGTACCATGTACCACATACTATGTAATACTTTCTGCTTACTACAATTGGCTGGAGTCAAAGCTAGGATTTTTATACTCTATTTCACACCTTGAAGGGATGCATTGGCAAAGCCACAATGGCTTTCCCATGGGATTGGCAAAGGTGTCCAGAACGCGCTGACAGCTTTAACTCTGGAGTGACAAAACACTGATGTAATACATGACAGTCTCTTAATGTTTGGTCAAGTAGAGTATATACAGAAGATCTCTGTAGGGTAAGATCGAGGAGTGGTCCCTGATTGCTACATCTGTTCATCTTCCACTGTGGACAAAAATTTAAAGAGTCAGACTCAGTGAAAGGATTAGCACAAACCCATTAGCATTGAGGTTTTCCACATAATTCTGTTTGGATTCTCTTGCCATCATGATCCTGAACACGTGTCCAGTCAGCATAACCCTAGTCATGTTCTTCAGTAGTAAGTCCAATTTAAGAAACTCTCACATACCAAAGGTGGGCTGGTAGAGTACGGTAACAAAACACCTCAGATTTACATGAGTAATAAGGAATTTTGAAAAATTTTAGGGGGAAAATTATGCATTCAAAATGGTTTCTCTGACATCATCAGTGGACCTACTCTACTAAAATCTGGGTTTCTTTCATTGTGGTTTTCTTGGGTTCCTTCCAATGTTTTTCCCTAATGAATAGATGAAGGGAAAACTCAAAAGAACAAAACATGTTTTCCACCAGTGCCACCACTGAGGAATTACACATTGCAACAGAGGTAATTATGTCCCCTGCAATTGCTAGAAGTAATTGACTCTCCAGATTTCCACATTCACCTTTCCTGAAAGCTGAAGAAAAGAAACCCAGATGTCTAAATACCAACTTGGAAGAAACGATAAAACCCTCCAGCTGTGCCATACAGGGTTGGAAAGAGGAGGGAAGTGTAGGCAGGGATAAGAAGGTAAAGATTACACACAGATAGCATTGCTTAGACAGTATTCATAAAATAGAAGAGATGGATTGTAATACAAATGAACCTACACAGATGAAGGCCATTTTCGCACTAGAGCGTTATAGCGCTATGATTCCACTTTCAACCACCTATGGAACCCTGGGGTTTGCAGTTTCGGGAAAGGGGCCCCCTGGCCCCTCCTGAAACTGCAAACCCCAGGATTCCATAGGATGTTGAAAGTGGAATCATAGCGTTATAACACGCTAGTGCAGAAATGGCTGAAGTCTTTAAAACTTGAAGTAAGGTTAGAATGATTTTGCCCATATTGAAGCTACTGGAGACAGAGCTGAACATCTTCATGATTTCTTGTTCACTTGCTTCCTGTTGGAGTCTGTCTTGGAAGTCTTTCTGTTCAACCTTACAGTTATGGGATCCTGGGAGCATGACATACTTCCCTATTGGTCAGTAATTTTTCAAAGCTTGGGAGCTGTTTTTGAACAAGCATCAGTCAAAGCCTATATGAAGGAAATGCCATTGCCAAGCCTTGAAATTAGACTGATCATGATACATTTGAATGGTTTAAGAACTGTAGGGGAAAAGAAAAGGTGTTCAGTCCTTTATAAGGCAAGCAAATCTTGACTTATTTTGTCCTTGCATTCAGAAGCAAAGCAATTCAAAACTTTCTCCCCATTGGATAAGGTTATGTTAGGCCCTTTTTGCATGGCATTTTCCACGTGAAAGAGGGCCTGGAGCATCATATGATTGCAAGGAGTGATAGGCACAACACATTCACAATCACACGATGCTCCAGGGGCTGGCAGGGGTCAATCGCGCACCTTTTCATTTTCAGCTAGAAGCTGAAAATGGTGCGTGATCGAGCATTGTTCCTGGGCCGCAAGCACACTTACTTGGCGTGCAGAGCCTCTGGAGCCGGGCCGGTCACACTTCCTGCCCCAGTGCAGCCTGGGAAGGTCCCAGGCTGCACTGCAGAGGAAGAGGCAGGGCTCTCACATGAGCAGGCAGCTTGTGCAGAGGTGAAGCAGCAGAGAAGGGATAGCCTCTCGGTAGAGGCTGCTATGCGATCCCTGCACCTCAGTGCCGGAACAAGGTAAGGTGTGGAAAGGACCTTAGTCTTTGCACATTTTAACTATTTTTCACAATTTGGGAACTTTTGTGAAAATCTTGGTGACTCAAGAAATACTGGCTTTTGCATAGTGTCCTTTGTGCTGACAAAGGCTAGCCTTCTGCTAGATATTGACTCCATTATAATTGCTGTTGTTGTGTTCCTTCAGGTAATTTATCAATGATGGTGACCCTTAGGCAAAGCTATCATCAGGTTTTCTGGGGCTAAGAGTATGTGATGCACCCATGATCACCCAGTGGGTGTCCACGGCTGAACAGGAAATCAAACCCTCTTATCCTGGGTCATAGTCCAATGATCAGATGACTACGTTGGCTTGTCAGCATGTAAAGGTGAATTGTGCCAATGCAGAAAGTCTTCATTGTCAGGATAGGAGCAGAGATGTGACTAAAGCTTCAGGGCCATTGCCACAAACAGAGCTGGCAGCATGTTCCTTGGACAATGGGTCACACTACACAATGGGCCTCATAACACTATGGACCCCATTGCATAATGGTAAAATGAGTAAGACCCTTTTCACATGGCATTTTCCATGTGAAGGGGCACCTGGAGCATTGCACGATTGTGAGGAGTGATCTGCATGACACACTCACAATCCTGTGACATTCCAGGGGCTGGCAGGCACAGATCTCACACCTTTTCATTTTCAGCTAGAAGCCAAAAATGGTGCATGACCGCTTATTGCTTCTGGGCCCCGCACACACTTACCTGGCATGCAGAGCCTCCTGAGCGGCACCGGTCATGCTTTCTGCCCCAGCACAGCCTGGGAAGGTCCCAGGCTGCACTGCAGAAGGAAGAGGCAAGCAGGCCTCATGCAAGCAGGCAGCTCATGTGGAGCTGAAGGACCCCAGACATGAGAGCCTATCACCAGAGGCTGCTTGCTCAATCCCTGCACCCCAGCACCGGAAGAAGGTAAGGTACGGAAAGGGCCTCAGAAACTCCAATATGCATTGTCACAATTCAATAAAGGGATTTTGCGTCCTATAAGGGATGCAATTACATCATCAAAACGTTACATGCCAAAGTTTCTGATGCTGGTCTCCACCCAAATATTTCCTAAAAGTTCTGAAATGTGGCCAGTCTTGTGAAAGCTGTTGATTGTTGATGTTATATCTCCATGTATCAGTGCGCTCTTTCTTGTCAAAGATGAAAAAAAAAGTTAGGTTGCTTGTTCTGAATTTATCCTATAGAAAGCTATTGCTGCATGTCAGGTTGGTCCTGAGGAGGTGTCCCATCAAACTTTGTTGGATGGATACTTTAGTCAGATATGGAATTAAATATTGACTTTGAGAGTCTCCATCTGGTGGTTTTGAGCAGGTTTGGTTAGATTGGAGGATTGGCTCAGACAAAGGATTATGTGGTATGTCTTGGGTGTCTCGTTCCAACAAGGTAACGAAGGATTGAAAGAATATTCAAAAATATTTTATGAAATGTTTGAATTATAAGTGCCAGCAAATCCTGACAGGAGAATCCTAGATGAGTGAAAATCTTCACATTTTGAGATTTATTCTGCTGGGAAAATGTACATTTTTATGAGAAAAACCATATGCTCTTTGCAGAAAATAATGCTTCTGTGCAGAAAATATTCAAATATTATTATCTTTACAGAAAATGCTGTTTTTAATGCAATGAATAAATAAATAAATAAAGCATGCACAGAATAAGTCCTGAACTGTAAAATGCCTTTGACAACTGCAGTTTTCAATCACTTTCATACAGTAAGGGGAAAAATGGTAAAATGTTCATTTTTGCTTGTGAGAACAATATTTGTTAATAGAATCATACAATCATGGAGTTGGAAGGGGCTTCCTGGGCCACTGGATCCCTCTCCCTGTTCAATGAAGGATCTCCAGCTAAAGCGATGGGAACAGGCAGTTGTCCAACCACTCTGAAGATGTCCAGTGAAGAAGACTCCACCTCTTCTCCTGGCAATTGGTTCCACTGTTGAACACCTGTCATAATCAATACATTCCTTCTAATGTTCAATGGAAATCTACGCTCCCATAACTTCAGACCATTAGACCTGGATCTGTTTTACATTGTATATAAGTTTTTATTATAGCACCCTGTATGTTGTGTATGTTTTGAATATATTATTCTATACATCCAGTCCTCCTTGTTTTTGGTTTTGACACCTCTGGTGTTTTCTCTGTCATAGATCTCCACTATGTCTAATATCTATTTCTCTAGTATTGAGTTTTGTTGTTGTGATGAACAACTTCCTTTCTTGTTCTCTTCCAACCAGCTACATCACTTCCTTCAAACTGTCATCTTTAACAACTCAGCTGGAGAAACCTTGTCTTTCAATGAACAAATGGAAATAGGATCTGGATTTGATGTAATGAATATATTTGTATTCTCAAATCGTTCCTATCACCAAGTGCAAATTGGAAGTCTGGATTCCCAGGACATTGAAGGAAAACTATTCATCATTAATGAAGACATAATTCAATGGCACAGAAGCTGTAATGAGGTGTGGAGTCTGGCTTGTTCTTGGTGAACAATCTATTGCTGATATTGGCAAGAGAAGTGATATGTTCTGGATGTCTGGGTATATTATCAGTAGAGATGTCTCAGCTGGAAATGTCTTTTTCTGCATCAACTGGCTCTGCCATAGTTTTCTGAAGGTGTGGCAAATTCACTGTCATGTATCTAGGGAAGTCAAGAATAATCATAAGTATTGTCATCCTTGATGAGATTGAGAACTTCCACTCTTTTTTCTTTTTCCACACAAAATAATTATGTTTTATGGGAAAAGCCCTTCAGAAACTTTCTATAAAGAAGTTTTGAAATGTTTAAAATCCTTGGAAAGAGTTTTTGAAGAGAATCTCATAATTTAATCCTCGGCTGGAAATTTTTTTTCTTTCTTTCCTTAACATAAGAATAAGTGAAGTTTTGCATCCCTGCATATCACTTTCAGAACAATGCATCATGAAAATCACAAATAGAATAATAGAATTATAGAGTTGGAAGAGACCACAGGGGTGTCAAGTCTAATCCCTGCCATGCATGAACACACATCAAAGCACTCCCAACAAATGGTCGTCCAGCCTCTCTTTCAAAACTTCCAAAGAAGAAGCCTTCACCACACTCCAAGGCAGCATATTCCACTCTCAGACAACTCTGACTGTTAAGAAATCCTTCATGAGATTCAGGTTGGAATCTCTTTTCCTGTAGCTTGAATTGCTCCTCATGCTATTCTCTGGAGCAGTGGAAAACAAGCCCATTTCCTCTTTGATATTACAGCCTTTCAAATATTTGAACATGGTTATCATGTCCCCTCTTAATCTTCTTTTCTGTTCTCTTTTCAAGCAAGCCTTTGTATGGTTTGGCTAGGAACTTCCCCACCATTCCCACACTTGGACATGAAGTCACTAACTGGTGAGATGGTAGCAGAATGCAATGATGGATCTGTCCTCGTGTTTTATCTTGTGCTGGGTTACATGGGACTTCTAGCCCTCACCAAGTTTCACTGTGGCTTTCCTAGCCTAAAAGCTGCTGGACAGTTTCAGTGAATCCAAGTTTATCACTTTCAGCATGCTGCTCTTTTGCAGTGTTTGGTTGTCTTTTGTTCCTGCCTAGATAAACACTAATGGCAAACATATGATGGCTGTTGAAATTTTCTCTGTCTTAGCTTCCAGTGCTGGGCTACTCAGCTGTATTTTTTTCCTCATACGTTACATTATTGTTCTGAGACCTGAGCTGAACAACAAGGAACAGCTGATCAGAAAAAGGGAATCCAGCAATTCTAATGTCATGCACAGAGATAACCCCAGTCCCAAAGTTTCAGCTTAGAAGGTTGCAGAAGTTTTATTCAAGAAAATTTATAGTAACAGCAGCACATTTGAGTATTTGCTAGGAGTAGAATGACTCAACTGGATTTTCTGTGCCTTATAAGCTCAAGATTCCAAATTTGTGTAGGCAAGCTTCCTATTTGATGAATAATTGAAACAATTCCTTTCCCAAGCTTTTGTCCTGCCTGACAACTGCATAACCTTGCAGCTGTGCTGGTTTTCTCTTATCTTGGACAGGGGAAATTCCAGAGCCTAGGAGCAGCCACTGAGAAGGCCCTTTCCTATGTTCCCACCAAATGTACCTGTGAAGGTGGTGGGACAGAGAGAAGGCCCTCTCCAGCAGATCTCAACACCCTGGGTGGTTCGTAGGGGAGGATATGGTCCTTCAAATAACCTGAACCTGAGTTGTGTAGGGCTTTAAAGGTCATCACCAGCACTTTGAATGATGCCCAGAAACAGACCAGCAGCCAGTAGAGCTATTGCAGCAGGGGTGTTGTATGCTTCCTGTATCCAGCTCCAGTTAACAACCTGACTGCAGCTCTTTGGACCAGCTATGCCAATAGCACTGTCTTATTTATGTATAAAGTTGCGGAACAATGGAATAAACTGGTCATATGCTTTCATTATTCTCTACTTTCTCATATGCATTCAACACCTTGACAGTTACATGAAAAACTTTCTATCAGTTTTAACAACAGTATGGTTGGGGCTCCACCACCAGGACATAGTTGCTGCATTAGATAGTTTTTGCACTGATCTCAAATAGTCTGTGTTTCACTGTGTCTCTTGAACAATAATACACAGCAGTGTCCTCTGAAGTCAGACTGTTCATTTGCAAATAAAAATTGGAACTGTCCTTTGAAGCTGTGAAGCACCCTTGGATGGAAGGTGAATAGTAATTGGTTTGTGAAAATTTCCAGTACGTCACCAGCCATTCCACTCCTTTCCCTGGCTTCTGTCTTGCCCAACTCATCCAAAAGTCAGTCACTACAAATCGACTGGTGGCGCATTGAAGTTGAACTGATTCTCCAGGCTTCATCGGTTCTGAGCCCATTTGGGTCAGAACAACCTGAGAATAGATGCCTGAAAAGAGTAAGTTAAAAAACAACAACAGAAGTGGTCATGATTTCTCACTTTAAATGATTATCACATTTATTTCTACAGAGCACACTAATAATAAAAATAACTGTGGTTATTTTTCTATTAAAGATAATAAAGGATGTTTTTCTAGGGAGGAAAATACCTTCCCAGACAGCTACAAGAACTATCAAATGAAACCAAAGCGTCATTTTTTTGTCTGTTACTCTTGCTGGTCTACTTCCTGTTGGATGATCTTCTTAATATATCTTAATGCATATTTATAGAATCAAGTGTACACTCTTTGCATATCATCTAAATAGATACAAGTCCTTCTTGATTAAAGAAAGGGTCTTGAGAAGTGAAGCTTTAACAGTTCAAAGCATTAGACAAATTGTCTTCAGGGCCACATTTCAACAGATGAACTATTTGCTTGTATTGAATAACCTTTAAAGGAATAGCAATGTACAAAGGAGCACTGTTGTATCTACAGTCAAAGGTCTAGGTGCATAATTCTATGCAATGCCATAATCTAGTTGTATAAAATCTAAAACCTTGAAGCCTTCTTTTTATTTAAAAACAAATTTACACCTCCTACTAAGGAAAGAAAGAATGTGAGAATTTTAAAAATGTTCATAAATGCAGGAGAAATCTCAACTGGCCAAGGATTTGGAACAAAGGTTAAGAATGCTTAAAAGGCTGTGTTTGAATGCCTATATGTACAAGCCAGAGAGTCAGCATGGTGTAGTGGTTTGAGCATTGGACTATGACCCTGGAGTCCAGGGTTCAATTTCCCAGGGTCCAGGGTTCAATTTCAAAGTCCAACTGAGTGACTTTGAGCACATTACACATTCTCAGCCCCAGAAAACCTAGAACTGATACATTTATCAAAGGTCTTTTCACAGCTATATCACATTGATTTCTTTATATTCTATGTGACTGAAGATGTCAGAAAATTATCAGTTCTGGCCTAAATCTAATTGATAGGAGTAAACACCTTAAATGAATTGGAACTTTGTAAATGAATGTTTCCACAGATTAAATGGGCAAGCTCAATTTGG